>JAINUV010001423.1:0-5000 GCA_020205505.1 Panax japonicus
ATCCAACATCTTGACAGGTACCTCCTCGTACGTTAAGTCTTCAGCTATTTCGTCCGGTTCTAACTCAATGACGTGGTTCGAGTCGTCCACATCGGTACATAAAAAAAACGTTATAAACACGCGACATACTTGGCGGTAAAACGAGTCTATAGGCCACAGTTCCTATTCGATCGAGAATTTCAAATGGATTAATAAATCGAAGGTTTGAGCTTTGCTCACATCGCCAATTCTCGCTTTTGAATAACAACTTCTTGTACCTGCTTCTTCATATTCCAGCTCCGGTGTGTAGCTTGAACAGCTTTAACTTTATCGATTAAAGTCGATTATACTCGTATATCATCACGGGTATTAGAGTTTTCATCTCCATCTCTATTATTTGTAAATTATACGAAATGAGTCTTTGACAATATCGTACTCGTACTTGTATACGATCTTCTACTCAACACGTCAGCTACAACGTTCACTTTTCCAGGATGACATGGTCAGAACATGTGCTGAAATGAGTTCCTCTTGAGTTCTTCGAAGCTCTTCCCACATTCCTTGCTCCATTCGAATTTGTATCTCTACGAGTCAGCTGCGAGAATATCCTTCAACGAATCTCCGATAATAACCAACTAAGCCTAGAAAGCTACGTATTTCGATTAGACTTAGGTTGTTCTCAACTATGACTCACATCCCAATCTTGGATAACACGTCACAACAGCACCTATCAGTTTACTACCGCACGAATATGACGTCCCCTACAAAGAGTCTGGCTTTGGTGTATTCCACAAAGAAAGTCACCAGATAAAGGCTCGGGTATCAACTTCTACAGTTGGGTTTTAACTCCTGAAGTTCAATAGGAGCCATTCGATATGAGATTTTAGAAATGGGTTTTGTACCGGATTCAAAGTCGATACAAAATTTAATATCACGCTCTGGGAGTAAGCCAAGAAATTCTTCAGGAAATACATCAGGAAATTTACTAACAACAGAAATATCATTCAAATCTGACGTACTTTTGTCAAGTCCATTAAATGACTAAGAAAACTTGACATCCATTTTTTCAATAAACGAAGGACTTCATGGCTTGATATAAAAATGTTTGACTTCAATGTTTGAATTGCTTGAGTTCGAATATATCAGGTTGCTTTAGGAAATGAAACTAACACCTTTACAAAAGCAATTAATTTTGGCATGATGAGTAGTTAACCTTAAAAAATCACATCAAAAGCAAATATCTCTATAGAAATACGGTAAACAGGTAATGTGTGATAGTGCCACTTGAATCAAGCAAGATTTCTAAACAACGGATGTAATGAAAGTTCTCCTAACGGAGTCTCCAGAAATTGGTCAAAGTCTAATTTCTCCGTAGTCAAGTTCAAAACGTTGAACGCAAGCAAGAGAGATAAAAGAATGGTAGAACAGGTATCTATGTAAGTATAAACTTCGCAATAATTTATAACTAACTAACCCGTGCTAACTTCGTTCGGGTTCCTCGTTATTTGACCCGGTCACGATAACGCTCTTCCAGGAACCGTTGATTTGACTTTTCTGGGACAGCCTTTTGAAATCACCATCCCCGCTGGAATTGGTTTCGCTAACCGTACACCTCTCGAGCGTATATGTCCTTCCTTTCCACAATTATAGCATAACTTTGAACTGTGTGGGCAGTTTGGGCTGAATGTCCCTCTTATCCCGCATTTGTAACATACGACCGGTGGTCTTTCTCCTCCCTTGGAACCAGTTGCTGCTGGCACTGTCGTCTTCAACATGGTCGTTGTTAAATCTCCTCTTTTTAAAATCTCCTCCCGACTAGCTTCTTCTATTCTCATAGGCCGTGATTACCCACCAGAGTGGTTACCACCTTTTGCCCGTATTCTTCTTTCTTTGCAGTTATCGTTGTTCTATGACTGCTGTCACCAGTATGATCCTGGATATGGTCCCATCGTGAACGTACTCGTTATCTCGTCTAACAACTGAGCCCTGTTGACAATATCGAATAGATAGAAAAATTTATGAGAAATGAGATACTGACGTATGCCGGGTTTCAAACCTCTCAGAAACATCCGCGTCATACGTTCCTCATTCTCCACCAAATGAGGTGCAAACCTGGATAACTCCGCGAACTTCGCCTCGTACTGGGACACCGTCATGTTATTCTGCTCTAGTCTAATAAACTCCACTTCCTTCATATGGCGAATACTTTCAGGAAAGTATTTTTCGTTGAAAAGTTTCTGAAACGTCTCCCATGACATGCTGAGTGCAGATGGTGTACGCTTCACAGACTCCCACCAGTAGTCTGCCTCGCCACGGAACATAAAGGTGGCGAATGGAACCTTCTGTTCCTCCGTGCATCCCAAGACATCGAATATCCTTGCGTAATTTGCTTGACCACGTTTCCGCCCTGATCGGATCCCGGCTTTCCCCAGAATTCTGGTGTCCCAACTCTTTGAACTGCTTGGCTGTGACAAGCCGCGCGTTGCTATCATTTCCACCGTATTCTGTACACGAGTCTCCCTCGTCTAGGTTTTGCATGAACTGCCAAAAAGCTCCTAAACATCCCGTCGTTTATCGTCTGCTCAGTGGCGTTGTCACAGGAGAGAACATTGCCAGCCTGTTGCACGTTCTCCTCGTTGGTGAGTACAGGCATCTCTACGGTCTCATTAACTCCACTGTTAACATTCTCAGTCGACATTCTCAAATACTGTCATAAAACAAGGGTTAATTAAACAATTTAACAAATCATATAATACCCCTATATTATGACCGACCAACAAATAAGCTTAGGTAGGACACACTAGCGAAGGATTTACTCGTCTCTCCCCTCCTAGTTCTATTCCCCGATCTCCGCCAGAGATCATATCCCTAAGCTCTGATACCAACTGTGACAACCCCAAAATAGGTCCATTCCACCCAACCCATTCTGAGTTGTCAAATACATGGTACAAAAACAACTACAACTTTTACAACCCATAAGCTGTGAGTTTGAATACAAACATTGTCATCTAGGCAATATTCACATGCAAATAAATCCCCATCATAATTATTGATACATAATTTTACAAAAAAAAATGGTGAGGACTACTAAACAACTCTCTCTAGAACCTTCATTCCATACCCCGACTAGTACTCGCTACATTCTCGCCTCCTGAGAAGAAAATGGAACAACAAGGAAAAGGGTGAGCTCAACTAGCCCAGTAAAGAATATTATGACTAAGATATAGTACAACAAATTATCCTTAGTCTTCAACAGGGAAAAATCTGATAGAATACAATAGACAACAAGTTTTAGATCAACAACTGCAGCGGAAACAACAATTCATTAGAAGAGTTAAGTAGTGAATAAAATCTACTAACATCTATGAATTTAAAAGTCCATCATCAATATTTTATCCCTGTAACATCAATCAATATATATCTCAAATCAAATCAAATATTCATCTTTGCACTACAGGCCAAAGATATTCATCAGTCGGTCATGTTCATCTAAACACCTGCTCATCTTTGCACTACAGGCCAAAGATATTCATCAATTGTTCATGTTCATCTCAACACCTGTACATCTTTGCACTACGGGCCAAAGATATTCATAACAAAATCAACCATCTTTGCACTACAGGCCAAAGATATTCAGTAACACCATCATTATGACTGAGGATGATGAAAAATATTTTAAAGGAAACGAATCCAGTGAAACAAAATAACAAGTATTAAGGATTCGTACTTTAAATAATCTGAGTTCAAAAATACTTCATAAATAACCATACTGAAGTAAAATTCAAGAATGATCAAAACATGGATACATCAAAGCTAGTATCCACAATAGATGTTTTAGACGAAAAGGAGAAAATTTCATTTTTCGGTGAATAGTGTCGTATTCGTGAATAGTGCCGTATACGTGAATAGTGCCGTATACGTGAATAGTAACTCCGACACCAAAAGATAGAAATTTCACAAAAAAACATCTTCACGCTTCGTGAATAGTACTCGTGAATAGTAACTCGTGAATAGTAACTCAATGAATAGTAACTCGTGAATAGTAACTCATGAATAGTAACCCCGACATGAAAAAGTTCCAAATTTGATAAAAAGTTCCAACCAACATTTCAACATAATGATATTGAAGAAATAATATCATTTGAGAAGAAAATAACATCCCTTACCTCGAAAGACAGTACTTCTGGTTGAACACCGGATATAGGCTATGACTTGAACTTTCACCGTATAGCAATACTCAAAGTATACTCAAAATACTCACAAGAATACGCTCGATAATATAGAGAGAGAAAACTTCAGTTTCTGGTGTGATTTTCAATTCTAACCTAAGCACCTATTTATAGGAAATTGCTTAGAACACCAAAGCAGAAAAATTTAATAAAATATTAATTTATATAAAAATTTTCATACGCCCAACTAGACTTCTGATTTCAGCCACTAAACATGTGCAAATTGTGCCCAAAAAATGTAAAAAACGTTTTTGTTATTAAAAACAATTAAAACTTCCAAAAATCAATTATTTCGGAGCTCCGGAACTTCAATAATTCATAATAAATAGCCCTTTTGCCAGAAAATTCGAATCTTGCGAGTTTTTATAGGAAATTCAATTCTGCACAACTTACAGAAGGAAGTTTTTCCAAATTCCAAACAGAAATTGACCGAAATCCACAAACAGGCGATTTTACAGGCTATAATCAATTTTCAGTCAAGAAACAGGTCTAACCGACACACAAAATCTGTTTTTAATATTCATTGCAACAAAAATACTCTTTCTCCTCATATACTCATATATCCCACATTCATCGTAAAAAATATCACCGTAATATATTATTAAAATAATATATTTAAATGAATTATTTATCAGAAAAAGATAAAATTTCAATTTTCAACAATTGTCACATTAAAATTTTCTCCATCTATATCCACATAAAATCAATATTTTCCTCATCATATAATCAATAATTTAATTATTCACAAATAATATTACAGAATCACAATACTGACAACCAGGCCGTTCCCAG
>JAINUV010001423.1:7500-11933 GCA_020205505.1 Panax japonicus
GGACCCAATAAATTTCGGGTCAAATTTTAAGTCTAATCGAATCTAAATAAAATTTTAAATTACTGACACAATAATATTTTTTTGGGTCATTTTAGTCTAGCACAGGCTCATCCAAAAAGTTACGACTTCAAAAGACTACTGGTAGTTACTTAATTCTTCATATACAAACAAATTTTCTCCTTATCTTTCGATGTGAGACCGAAGTGTTACATGAGTTGTTTGTTAATTGTAAGCTGTCATTAGGTTCATAAGATCATCGTTCGTTTTCATAATTAATTCGGCTTGCAAATTGGAGGGTATGCACCACAAGTTAAGAACTAATGTCCGTGACAGTAATGGATAATAATGTGTCGCTAGTTTTTGTGGTCTATATATATATATATATGTAATAATGACTACTTAGCCAACTTAGCTCTCATACACTAACATATCCTGTTGAATTATTAATACTATTGATCCACTATTTCTCATCACTTTCTATAAAAACGCGAAATTGAAGAAACAACAAATATATATATATATATATATATATAATATATGGGGTTAATAGAGTTGCACAGTTATGCGGACTCTTAAATGTACATAATTTACTAGTTAAGTTAAGTCACTCTACGATATGAGGATTTACCCTATATTTCTAGGTAGTAAGACTGACTACTCTAGTATCAATGAGTGACTACTCTACGATCGTTAGATTGTGTACATTTAGAATTTGCACAGCTGTGCACCTCTATTTTTTCAATGTCCATTTTTAAACTGTGCACCTCCATTTTTAAAACAAAGTATAAGAAGTCGATTCTGTCAATGTCCACATGCTTACACTTATCGTTGAAAGTAGAGATTATTCAGTTGAAGAATTGATACGATGCAAATTTCTGCTTGAGAGAGACACGATTGAAATATATTGCGCCAAGTACTGGAGGCAAAGATATAAAAGAATTGGCATTTTGCCAGTAATTGTTCATTTCCAACTTTGTGAAAAACCAATGGTTAGCTAGCTAGCTAGCTAGCTATATATGGCAACGAAAATTAACTTATTATACTTCCAGTACAAGTTACGACTTCTCGTAATATAAGACTACTCTTAATTCACCCTACACCGATTGAAATTCTTA
Source organism: Panax japonicus (assembly GCA_020205505.1). NCBI lineage: Eukaryota > Viridiplantae > Streptophyta > Magnoliopsida > Apiales > Araliaceae > Panax > Panax japonicus. The sequence goes on from JAINUV010001423.1 coordinate 8,616, forward strand.
TTATTATTTCAAGTAATCACAATTAAGTTAAATATCTACTATTTTTATATTCTTTCTATCCCTTATATCCCTTAATATAAGACGTTTTAAAATTGTAAATAAGTATTAAGAAAATAATTTTATAACATTAAATATATATAATATCAATTGTCTATATTTTTCTTGTATTGGAAAAAGATAATATTATTTATTGGGCTAAGATCGAGAACCAAAGTTATATTTAATACTTGAAGTAATATTGGAAACTAATAAGCAATTAACGTTTATTTGAAATTCTAAAACGTCTTATATTAAAGGACAAAAATATTTCTCTAAAACATTTTATATTAAGGGACATAGAGAGTAATAATTTGTATATAATATCCTTAGTATTAGTTGTTGTATTTCTATTCTTTTGTGGAGAGCATTATTAAGTCGTATACATATAACTATGCAATTAAAATATAATTTAAATATAGACTATTTTTTTAATATGCAAAAAAAGCCAACTAACACTTTTGTGCTGAAATAGAGGGAGTAATACTTGCAACAATTAGTAAACCTATTTACACACCAGTAAACACAACTTAAGTCCGAAACTAGGGTTCATGACACGAAATTATACTCATTTCAAATAGCTATACTACTTTGATGATAAGAGAATTTTATAATAAAAAAAAATTTACAAAATAATGTGGCTAATTGTGGATTAGTTTACTATCACTAATTAAATTCATCCCATTTATGGTGGATCATCAACTAATTAGACTCTGCCATATCATTTTGTAAATTAATTTTGTAAAAATAATTTGTCACCATAACAACACTATTCAAATATATATACTCCCTCTTTTTCTATTAAAATAGTTTCAATTATGAATTCTTTAATCTATTAAAAGATTCAAAAAACTTGTATGTTCATATATACAATATGTAATTGTTAAATGCACAATACTTTTTTGTTATTTCCCCAACAAAGTGTCATTGTAGTAAATGTATAGCGACGGTACTTGAAAACCGTCACTATAAAATCTATAACGAGACTTTTGTTGTAAAAATAACAATTTATATTGTGGATTTAACAATTTCCCATGAAACTCTTTGTGGAGTAGAGGGAGTATTTTTGGCTTTTTGGATGAGAAATTATATATACTCTAGCGGTTCTAAAATATAGGATGAAGTTTTACTTTAATCAAGTAAATATATTTTAAAATTTAAAATTAATAAATTATTTAATTATATGTATGCAAAAATTATCGAAATCATAAATTAATATCTAAAAAGTATTACTAATTATGAAATTTTAAATATCTATATTAACTCTTAACAATCAATAAAAAAAATTTACTTTAGTTTACTGAGGGAAGACATAAGTCTAACTTTTTTAATTATCCCATAAAATATCTTGTCAATTAATTACATTTAAATTGAATTGAAGGTGTATTAATTTATTTAATACTAGTTCAAGGTCTGCTTCACCACTTAAAAGAAGAAATAAAAAAAACAAAACAAACGTAAAACCGAATATATGAATAAAGAACCTCTCTTATAAGCAAATGTATGTAAAAACTTCGCCATTAGACGCATAGCGCAGTGGATTAGCGCGTCTGACTTCGGATCAGAAGGTCGTGGGTTCGACTCCACTGTGGTCGTGTTTTCAACTATTATTTTCTTTTCAAGGGTTCGACTCCCACTGTGGTTGGTTGGTATTGATAAACGGGTGTCGTATGTTGTGTAAATATGAAAATTACTTATAAATATCAATTTCCTATTACAATACTCTCATTTTCTTTATTTTCTACACTTTTTAAACTCACAAATACAGTGTTACTATCTAACTGAAGCTTCTAGCCTCTAGATGATATACCCCATTTAAATAAAGGAACAATTACATTTTATAGTACATTTAAAAATATAATTACAAGAAAAGTGCCCTCATTAAATATTTACATAATTAATATCTTTAAAATTTTATTTTCATTATTAGTACATATTTGATTCCTTTAATAATGGGATGTGTTTTAATTCTCAACCATATCTCCCACAATTTTCTCCCATCTCTCCCACAATTTTCTCCCCATCTCCCACGATTTTCTCCCACTCCATTTATGTTTCCCTTCTTCTTCTCCCCTCCGCCTCTCTCCTGTCCAACCTCCCTACCCTCCGCTCCCCTTCCTCCCGCCTCCCGCCTCCTCCTCCCCTCCTCCCGCCTATACCCCCGCCACTACTCCTCCCGCCCAGCCCCGGCCAGCCCCAGCCCCACACCCTCTCTCTCCTCCTCTTCCTCCGCCTCCTTTCTCCACCCACCGCCCGCCCCACCCCCTCACTCCGCCACCCCCTCCCCTCCTCCGCCCTCCGCCCTCCGCCCCTCTCCTCCTCCTTCCCCCCACCTCCGCCACACCCACCCCTCCCGCCGACCACCCCTCCTCTTCCCCCTCCCTCCGCCTCCCTCGCTCCTCCCCTCCCTCCGCCACCCCTCCTCCCACTGCCCACGCCCCACCCCTCCTCCTGTCAGGTCACTCTGTTTGCAGTTTTTTTATAATGCAGTTGGTAGCCAAACTTTATATCAAGGTAACTAATTCTGTTTTATTAAGTTTCCAATTTATTGTGCATGTAATATAGTTGGTAGCCAAACCTTCGTGCAATTTGTTGCCAAAACTTTCAGATCAAGGTAACTATTCATACTGCAGGTGTGAAGGTAGATTGATTATCTTGGTATAAAAGTTTGATTACCTTGGTATAAAGTTTGGTTACTGGTATAAAGTTTGGTTACCTTGGTATAAAGTTTTGGTACCTGGTATAAATATGCAGTTCTATTTTTTATTTACCAACATGAATTGGTTGTCAAACTTTAGACCAAGGTAACCAATTCAGTTGTATTGATTACCAATTTTATTTTAAATGTGATGCAGTACTAGTCAATTTTTGTGGCGGCGGCGGGCGGCGATGTGGCGGCGGCAGCGGTGGCGGCGAGAGAGGAGGAGATAAACATTAGCTCCTTCATAATTTTTATTTTTAATTTTTTTTATTTTGATTTGAATTTTGAAATATGGATTTGAAATTGTTGTTAGAGACAAGATTTGAATTTAAATTTGAATTATTAATTATCCTTGATTTTAGGTTCTTTATTAATGTGAATTGTACTATTTTTGAATATGAGTCTTAATTACACTCTTTTTGTAATTATTAGTTGATGTACTTTCTTGTAATTACTTTCTATTTGTGTATACTTATGTAAAGGACCCTTAAATAAATTAATTGTCAGCCTAAGCCCAACCCAATGATTGAGAAATTTGTAAAAAATCAAACATACATTAGTGGCCCAATTTGATAAAGCCC
>JAINUV010001397.1:0-137728 GCA_020205505.1 Panax japonicus
AACCAATTATGAGGAAGTGGTAAAGAAGGAAATTCTGAAATTGTTGGATGCCGGTATCATCTACCCGATTTTCGACAGTAAGTGGGTTAGTCCGGTTCATTGTGTGCCAAAAAAGGGGGGGAATGACCTTGGTACAGAAGTGAGGAGAATGAGTTAATTTTCGATAAGAACAGGGACAGGTTGGAGGGTGTGCAATCGATTATAGGAAGTTGAATAAGCAACCCAAAAAGATCATTTTCCGCTACCTTATCTATCAAATGTTGGAGCAGATTGGCGGGTCACGAATACTACTGTTGTTCTTAGATGGATACCCGATCTATAATCAGATCGCCAAAGCTCCCGAGGATTAAGAGAAGACTACATTTAACGTGCCTTTACGACACATTCCGCGTTCCGACAAATGTCATTCGGTTTGTGTAATGCACCTGCTACATTTTAACGGTGTATGATGGCCATCTTCTCCGACATGGTGGAGAAAGTAGAAGTCTTCATGGACGATTTTTGTCTATGAAGACAATTTTGATACTTGCCTTGGGAATTTGGTAATGGTGTTACAACGATGCGAAGATATAAACCTTGTACTTAAGTGGGAGAAAAAATACCGCTTCATGGTGTGTGTGTGGGTTAATGTGATGTTATTTAGAAGTAGTGCGAGGCCACGTTCGTACCTATATACACAGGGTTTGAATTGATGTAAAAATTTAGTTTTTACCAAGATATGACATTGATGTTTTATAAAAGAATGTTTTTCAAACCCTGATGCTCAATAGTAATTGAGACCTTTATACTCCCATTTTATTAAGTGTTCGGCTTGATTGATTTTATTTTAACAGATAAGAGGCATCCGTACGAAAATAATGTACAAAATAATGCCGACTTCCTCATGGGTATAGAAACCTTCTGAGGAAAATTCAGACACCGCAGAATAATTATAAGCTGCTTATAGCTGAAAATGTCCATAACGGGAACCGAATCTAGATCCAATAGGCTGAATCTGTGATCACATGATTCCTAGGCGCACAAGATACGCACAATTTGTATGAAAGCAGTAAGTAGGTAATATATAAAAGCTGGTATATATATATATACAGACATGATCACCAACCACGAAGCACCTCCATGAGGGATCAGAAATGTAAATAAAGTTGTAAAAGCTATCAACCGCCACGGAGGAAACTTCAGACCAGGACAAAACGTAAATAAAGCTGTAAAGCTATCAACCGCCACGGAGGAACTCCAGGAGCTGACAAAATGTAAAGAAAACTGTACAAAAGCGATCAACTGCCACGAAGTAAACTACCAAGCAGGACGAAACGTAAATAAAGCTGTTAAAAGCGATCAACCACCACGAAGTGAACTCCAGGCGGGACGAATATATATATATATATAATATAGAAATGATCAGGTCCGAACCTCCGGACGGGAGAAAATCCGGACCCAATTTTTTTTTTTTTTTTTGTAGAACAACTAAAATAAAATATTATGGAACTGAAATTTTTCCTAATACAGTGTTTTGGGTGTGTTTTTAATACCTACACCAACCAATGTATGTACAGTCTGCCCAGACTGTACAGAAATGTTTTGGTATAGGCATCCAAATCACGCAAAAAACACTGTATTATGTAAAAATTTCAATTCCATAATTTTTTTTTAGTTGTTTCAAAAAAAAAAGCAAAAAAAAAAAGTTCCGTATTTTAATAGAGTCCGGGATCCCGGACTGGATCCGGACTCTATATATATATATGTATATATATATATATATATATGGGAATCCTTCCATGACAACCGGTTGCCATGGAAACTGTACAACAACTCCTTTTTGGACCGTTGATAAATTAAATTGATGGCTGAGATTAGCTTTTGTATTTGATAAGCCAGCACAGGGTGTTGTGCCTAATTATTTACCTGTACCGGCTTTTATTTTAATAAGAGAGGCCCACTTAAATTTAAATTGTCAGTATAGTTATACAAAATGAATATTTATGATTAAAATAATTCAGCCCTAATAGCTTGTACCGGCTTCTTTTTTTTATTTTTTTTTCGGCCGGTACAGCTTAAATCGGCTTAGCTTTTTTAATTTTTTTTATCTTCTTTTCTCCATTATATAATGATGACTCAGCAAATTAAAATATAAAAAAATAAAAAAGCATCCGACCAGTACAGCTTCATCCGGCTTAACTCAGTTAATTAAAATAAAATAAAAAAATATGTAAACAAGACCCGGCCAGTACAGCCTGTCCCGGCTGACAGCTGGAATAAAAAAAATTCGGTATCCCAAACTATTCGATGCTAAACAGATTCGAAATCGCGACCTCAAACACCAATCCCTCGTCATATGACCACCTGAGCACCACGGGCCTAGCTGCTAATTTCTACCAAGGATATATCTTTATAGTAAAACTTCACTATCCCCCAAAATCTATTAATTGGATTTGTTAAAATAGAAATAAGTTAATATCTATATTTATTATTATCCCCTTATATATTTTTTCTTATTTTTGTAAAAATATGTCCAATTAGTCTAATTAATATATTAAAAATAAATATCATTCTTTAATAAAATATAAAGTGATCATTATAAATCTTGCATTATTAGTATTAATAATTTTATTATTAAATTGGTTGAGTGGAATTTAAATGGATTTAGATTATAGTAATTTATTTTATTATTACACATATATTTATTTTTATATTTATTTTAATTATTATTTGAGTGTGAGTAAATAATATGAAACATTATTTTTAATATTAATATAAATAATGTGATTATTAATAACTAGACTGAATAATAATATCCATACAGTTCAACCAAATAGATATTCTTATTAATTAATATGTACATTAGATAACGCTTGACAAGTTTTATATCTCAGAGGCCGGAAGTAATCTTGCGGATTTCTTGTAGAGCTCCCATGTGATGCGGTAACGAAAGACCGTGACATCTTCCAAGGACCACTTCTTGTTGCAAATATCACTATTGGCATTAACGAATAAGTCAACATACTTGCATACAAAAATGCCACAATCTGATTGGTTGTGTTGTTTCGGTCGAATCTTTGCGGTCTGCACGGTAGGATTACCGCTGGGCCACACACGCATCGGATTACCATTTCTTAAACAAAATGGTATCAAATGTACCTGCATGTACAAATTAGTTGGTTAATGAATTTTTAATATTAAAAGACATTAGAAAAGTAAATTATTTTAAAAATTCATATACCGCAACTTTAACGAATTCTCCGTACATTTCCTGTAACGTCATATGTTTGGTATCATCGTAGTACGGATCAATTATCGTAACCATCCAATCTTGAACTCCAAATAGTAATAAGACAAAATTCCTTTGATGGGTACTACACACCGACATGAATATGTATTGACATTCGTGTAATGGTGGGCCAACATCTTGGTTCACATACCGATTGCAAAAACATAATGTATCAATCTCTTTAGTTATGTGCACATAGCTCTGTCTTAGATGCATGAAGAATGAATCCAGAAAACTAAATTTGGCCCACCTTTTTATTCCCCGTGACCTGTAGTATTCCTCTCTGTCTCGTAGCAACAACATATAAGCATCGAGGACATGTTCGAAAATCCATCCACCAGGTCCTAAGGAATGCAATGCATTGTGTTCTAAAACATATAACCCACGTGGATGTGACAAAGGATATAAATTCTCTTCCGAGGCCACCACGTTTCCAAACATATGTTTATTGATAAATGTCTCCTTCCAATCTTTCAGCTTTTTGGTAATGGACCCTTTTGGTCCATAAGAGATGTGATCTACCACATTTTGTACCTGATTGAGACCGAAATGTACATTATTAGTATTGTGCATGTCATTTTTAGCTAAAAATATGAATATAAATAATGTAAAGCCTGCTTTAATTAAAACCGTCATTGTATATATCTTTGGTTCACAATCTCCTGTGACGTTAGAAAGTCCCGCAAAATCTAAGGTGGTTGGAATGTAACACTCCTCATGGGCTTGGGAGGTCGGGACGTAACACTCCTCATAGGCTTGGGAGGTCGGAATGGAGCTCTCTTGCCATGCTTGTGTGGTGGGTATGTAGCTCTCTTGTAGAACATCCTCTATTTGTTTTGCAAGCGGTTCATTGAATTGGGAGAATTAGGATTGTGGTGCAAAAATTATGGGACCCATCTGTGGAGGTATTTGTTTCCCTCTTGCTTCGAAGTTGTATAGAGTGTATTGATGATCCCAACTATGTTTTTGCAGAATCAACTCGGGAGGTAGCTGACTAAGTGCTGAAAATTTATCTAGCAAAGACTTTGCACTCTCAACCTGTCATGTAAGATGAACACAAACAAATATTAATAACACTAATATTTGAATAAATGTAATATTAAATATTTACTCTAATACATGATTAATTAAAGAATAATAAATGTAATATTAAAGAAATTACTCTAATACATGGTTAATTAAAGAAGAATATAACTTCTTACCATTTTAATAAGGTGTTATTGGTTGTAAATGGCCCGAGGCTCATAACAACTGTCGGGGTCCCTTACCTGTCGAGGTCGGTGATTTTTCCAACGTGTAATTTTTCTATACCAGGCCATGTAATCATCTATTGACACATAATTAGAAATTTCATATTGTTGTCCTTCGAGATGATCCATGTATGCCTCCCAAATCGAAATGTATTTTCCTCGCAAGGCAATGCAATCCTCGACATCAATAAATTTAAACTTTTTCTCCTTCCTAAGGTCACCATAGTTGATAGCGGGTGATGGTATGCCTTGCATGAACCCGAACTGTCTCATCACACAGTCCGTCATCTGAAATTCTACAATATCAAAGTGGATCAAGGGGACCCCACCAGATCCCAACAACCTACCTTCAAAATTAAATCCACTGATATCATCATCCCACATCATGTAAGGCCGCCAAACCACATCCCACATACACTTAATGTCTAACTCCCCTCGATAAAATGACAAATGGTGGTGGGGATTTTCACATCTACCAGGGTAACTGTGGGCTCCAAAATATGACCATGCTAAAGCCCGAGGTAACCATACGGATGATTGTGGCCAAGGGTTTGGCCTTCCAATATTTACACACTTATAAGCCCAAATTTGTAACAATGTTACACAACCATTAATATATTTAACTCCTTTCCTAGTAGCAGTATATAATGATCTGTACAAATATGCTAACACTGCCGCGCCCCAAGAGTAACTTACACAATCCTTAGCGTTGGCAATAAACGACATATATCTTGGGTGCACATTATTCCTATTCCTATTCGAGAATAATATTTCCCCACACAACCACAACATGTAGGCCTTTGTGTGTCGCCCGACAACATCTTTACTTGCATTCTTGGGACATGCATTAAAATGTTCGTGCAACCACACTAATGAAATTGCACTGTGCTTTTTTGAACTAAAATATTCAGCAGCTAATATATCTCCAAAACAATCCCTAAATTAATTCAAATTGGTGACAACAAGGGGACCCGTTAAGGGCTTTCCCACCACCGGTAAACCAAAAATAAAATGAACATCCTCTAACGTGATAGTTATTTCTCCACAATTTAAATGAAAAGTATTAGTCTCCGAGCGCCATCTCTCGACTAGGGCAGATATTAAACTAAGGTCAGTTTGGTGTACAACACCTCGAAAACTAAATACTCCAAATCAACATTTATCTAATAGAATTTTTTGTTCTTTTGTCAAATTCCACTGATTATATTTTTGATCAGTATATTGACTGGAGCCTAATTTTCCCCTTTCTTTCCCATGATATATGTCATCTGATACATGATCTTGTTGATCATGAAGAACACTTGGATCAATTGGCCCATATTCCCAGCTGTCCATCTTTTACCTAAAAAAAGAAAACAATTCCATATTAATATTAAGATGCATGACAAAATGAACAAGAAAGTAGCATGCTGCAAAATGACAGTAATAACAATACACACTAACATGCATTAAAAATTGAACAACATGCATGTAATAATAACATGCATGTATATAATGTAATAATATTAACATACATTAAAAACTAGTAAAAACAGAAACTATTAAAAACAAAAACAATGAATGAAAAATAAATTAAAACAATAAATGAAATAAAAACAATAAGTGAACAATTGAGTACACTAGAATAAAATAAAAACAATAAATGAAAAATAATAATAAAATCAAAATAATGGACCAATTGAGTACACTGAAATAAGTTTTTTTTCATTTATATAATGTAATAATATTATTTTGTTGTTATTATACGAAAATAATAACAACAACATAAACTATTAAAAATGAACAAATGGAATATCTTACAATAAATAACAATAACAGCTATAACAATATCTTACATTAAAATCTTCGGTATCTTCAGAATATAATAAATGGAATCCAACCGGTTCAACTTGTTAATGTTTCCATGCATTAAAATCTTCCGAAATACTCCCTCTATACTCTCTGTTATTTTTAGTTTGATCTAGCTTGGCAAGTGAACTTTAGTTTGAACAACATGTGTTCTCAATAGACGTTTAAATAAGCTCATGTAAGTCCGGTATATGAATTATTTTAGGACCAAATCCAAACATTGATACTGTCACGGGTCATAACTTTTTAGTTTACTTAGCTTGCAGGTGTTCTTTCCCGAGGCGATGTGGCAGAAAAAGTAGTCAACATGGCAGAAAAAGTACTTATAAATGCATGCTATGCTGCAAAAGTTTTGTTGCTTTGCTCGGCCGGTACAGGCTTCACCGGCTTAGAATAAAAAAAATTATAATTTTAATACTGGCTTACATGAAAAAAAATATATATATTATTAATAAAAACGTTCGGCCGGTATAGACTATAACGACTTGTAATAAAGAAATTTTTCGCTGCTAAATAGACTCGAACCCGCGACCTCAAGCTCCAAACATTCTTCATATGACCACTCGAGCACCACGGGCCTAGCTGTTTTAATTTACCTTGGATTTGTATATATCTTAAAGCAGTCCATTTCCCCCCAAATTAAATTTCTCAATATTTTATTATAATTATTCGATTATTATTATTATTATATTATTATTACGAATTGAGTATAAAGTCGTTCCATATTGTACCGACTTATGTACTTTTTTATTATTTTATTACCATTATTATTATTATTATTATTATTATTATTATAAAGCTGTATTGGCTGGTCTTTTTACCTTTAAATATTGTCTAGGAAGCTGCTATTTTCTCAAGTAATCCTCTTCTCCATGAACCCTAATTTGTTCTCTGATATTATTTTCTCTTTTCACCTCTACTCATAATTTGTTTCATCTGGTTGCCCACTTTCACTTCAGAAAATCAAGTTGAAGTTCTGATCGAGCAAAATTCATCACTATTATTCACAAGTAAGTTTTTCAAAATGTCATATAATACATCTGAATTTGTCAGTGAAGTTGAAAGTAATAAATCTGATATTGTTCCGTACGTTGGTCAATTATTTTGTACGTTGGAAGAGGTTGAATATTTTTATAGATCATATTCTCCCAAAAATGGATTTGAGATTAGAATTGCAACTAGTCATAAACATGCTAATTCAAATGATATCAGATCTAGGCAGTATGTATGTAAGAAAGCCGGTACACCAATTGTTGGCAAAAGTTTACCTGATGATGAAGATAGTAGTAATAAAATAACTAGACAGAGAGACTCGATAGGACGAACAATGTCCAAAGCTAGAATATATGTTGTCCACAATAAGAAAGAAGACAATTGGCGTATTTCTACTGTTGAATTAGAGCACAATCATCACTTAGTGACCCCCACCAGAGTAAATTTGATAGAGACACACAGAAATATTACTCCTGTTGCAAGAAATTTAATTGACACTTTAAATAAGTTCGGTATTGGTCCTAGTAAGTGTGACAACCCAATAATTTGGACAATTTATTAAAATCTTAAATGATTGATTTAAGGTCAAATAATAGACCTAAACAGAAAATAAGTGTATGCGTTTGATATTATTAGGGTGAAATTTTGATGATTTCAAAATTCTATCAAGGATATAGGTTAATTATTCAGGATTAAGGATTTATGTGATTAAGTTCTGTGAATATGGTTATGTATGTGTTGAATGTGGTTAAGGGTCAAGGGTTGACCAGATTAATTATATATGTGTCAAACCCTAATTATATATTAAGAACTTTAACGTTCGGTTAGAAAACCCTAGCGATTAATAAGAAATCCAAGAAACTGGTTTTGAAAACCCTAATGTCAATTCCGGGAATCTAAAACCCTAATTCGGTGATGAAACCCTAAATCGGGAACTTAATGGCATAAGTGTAAATAATTATATGATTACTTAGGGTTAATCTTAACAGATTGATTATAAAACCCTAATTCCAAATTTGAAACCCTAATTTTATAGTTAGGGAAAACGAAAGTGTTAATTTAATACTTTTTATGTTAATTAGGATATATTAATTCTAATTTTCAAGTTAATTAATTAGAAAACTCTAATCTAATTACGAATATTTAATTTCTATTTTAGAAAATTATTTCCTATTAGAAAACCTAATTTGTGGGATTAAAAACCCTAATGACCATTTTGAACCCTAATTGTACAGTGGTGGATTTAATTGCCAAATTAGTAATATTAATTAGGAATTATAAATCCTAATTGTCAAGTTATTAGAAACCCTAATCTAATTAGGAAATCTAATTTCTAAAATTTAAATATTATTTTTCTATTTAAAACCCTAAAATGTGGTTTTGAAACCTAATGTACAAATTTGACCCTAAATGCTAAATTAGCAATTTTAATTAGGATAAATTAGTCCTAATTAGCAAAGATTGATTTATGATTAGGAAATTAAGATATAATTAGGAAGCCCTAATTATAATTTAGAAATCATGATTTTTTATTTTAAAATCTAATTAGAAAATCTTAGAATTTTAATCGCTAAAGTCTTTAGGGTTAAAACCTAAACCCTAAAGGGTTTAACCCTAAACTCTAAATGCTGCAAACCTTAAACCCTAAACAAACCCTAAACCCTAAGGGTTTGGCCAATTACAAGAATGCCATTAAAATCAAAATCAAAAAGACTATTTTGCCCTTTGTTGCATTATTGGACTTTACTTGCAAGAGTTGGTCTAGTGAAGTGGGTGAACAACCCTAAGCCATAGCATGTGACATATATCTAACATCTCAGCAGCAAAATCAGCCAAATACATTGCATTATATCAAAATATAAATTAAAGAGAGAGAAAATGGGCTACTTACATTTTCATTTTCTCCAATCACTTCTCTCTCTAAAATTCGGGAACTTAGTGTGAGAGAGGGTTGGAGACAAAGCCTGGGTCAGTTAATAGCAAGCCAAGAACAGAATCTAAAGTCAGAAATCAAAGATCAAAGCATAAAAGGTATATGAACCCTAATTTCAAAAATCTTTTGATTTGTTATTAGATGTTGTAATTGATTGTTTAAAGTTGTGTATTAGGGTGTTAATAAGTGATATTGGTTGTTAGATTAAGGATCTATAACATCTAGATGCACGAATTTAAAGATTTATCAAATCTGGAAAATTTTGTAAAAGTGGACTGACAGTCGAATGTCAGAGCCTTTAGATTCTTTTGTGTTAATGATTTATGGTGTTTAAAGTTTTATATGTGTAGTATGTTATGTATACTATGATCTGGAACTGGAAACATGTTTATATCATGTTTAGATTACAAGATATGAACGGTCAAAGACCGTTGACCGAGCACAAAAGTTCGAATCTGCGCAACCTAGAACTTTCTAGGTGGTCTGACATGATTTTTGAAGCCCTTGATCTTGCTTGTATTTTATGTTTTATATCATGTTGTTGGTTGCAGATTGTAGTATGACATATAAGCTAGATACTCAAACCTTTAAATCACACAGATCTTGCTTAGAATCGGATTTATTGGTGGTCAAACCATCGTTGACCAAACTGTTCAAGAACATTTCTGGGTTTCCCATAAATGTTCAAGAACAATTGTTGTGGTCTAGTTTGACCGGCCTTGATTTCTCGGTTATGACGTTGTTAGGTTGATTTAATATAATATCACTGTACTCCGTCATGTGGTATACAAGTGGGAACCTTCATATCGCATAAAACAAACCAGTAAAGCAAATATTTAATCGTTCAAATGAAGCACCTCGACTGTTCTTCAATTTCTGGAAAACCCAGAAACTGAAGAACATGTCTGACAAGTTTTTCTGTTGATTAGATCTCACTGTTATGTTATGTTTTGGCTAGGATCTTGGTTGATAGTTGTAGTATTACACTTATACTACAACTTCAATACATTAGATTTCCCAGAAACCTTAGGATCAAGAATTTATAAGTGGTCAAATGTAGCCTCTCGAAGACTGACTATGAAGCTCAAGAACACTCAAGAACACCTATAGCGACATAAAGTGTCGCTAAATCCCTTTAACGACAGTTTATTATTATTATTTTTTAGAAATTAATTAAAAATAGAAAACAATGGTTTTTAATTATTAAAAATACTAAATAATTTATGAAAAATAGTTTTTAATTATTTTGGGTATATTTCAAAAATATTTAATATTTTTGGAATATAAAATGTATTTATTTATTTAATTATAATTTTAAATAAATTATTTAAAAATAATTTTAATTCATGAAAAATCATATTATGGTATAAAAAAATATTTTAAGTTATTTTTTATGACTTTTAATATTTTGTGATGAAATTCATTAATTAATCAATATTAATGATAATTAGTTTATTTAATAACTATATTAAATAAATTAAGGAAAAATGGAATTAATGTTTTATAAATTATATAAAAATGATTTAAGTGATCTAAAAATATTTTAAGTTATAAATTATAACTTTTGATATTTAGTCATGAAAATATTAATATTAATTATCGGATAATGAATTTAAGTGTTTAAAAATTATATAATTATGATTTTAAGGTATTAAAAATACTTTGATATATTATAATTATATTATAATATTATGTTATGTTTTTCATTAATATTTTATATTAAATGAATATTAATGATTAAGAAATTAAGTAGTATTTAATTCATTTAAATACGTTATTAATGATTAAAAATACGCGATAAAGGATATTAATTATCAAAAAAATTTTACAAGTCAATGAAAATTATTTTGACTGATAAGATAATTATCTGTGATAATTGTTAAGTGTTAAGTCAGAGTTTAATTGAACTTAGACTCAAAATTTTGTCCGACTAGACCGTCGGGATGTAAGAATTGTGTCGGGTTCAACTCAGACTGCAATAGTTTGACTTGATGATATGTCTTATGTGTTATATAGACTGGTAGAATTATGTGCTATGTGTTTAGGTTATTCTGTGGATATATATATATATATATATATATATATATATATATATATATATATATATATATATAACTTTATTATACTATAATTATATTATTCTAATTATTAGAGATCTATATTATTAATATTAGGTCTTCGGATAATGCGTTATAAATTGCGTTGCGGTAATCAACGGTTCAGGCAAGTTTCTTTTTAGTAAACTCTACTAAGATTATTTTATTTAAGCTTATGGTTAATCATTTCTGATTGGCACAAAAATTGTACTCTGTACATCTTGCATGTATAAGTCAGGTATGAAAGACTGATCACCTTCATTACTAGTTGGTTCAGAAATATTTGTTCATGTTTAATACTTGTTCAATCAAAAGTTTGTTTGTGCTAGTTCTCAATTATATTGATGAATTATAGCCAGTTTATTATTCATACTCTTAAATCATGATATATCGTTATATTGTTGAACTTAAACTTGCTGAGCAACTTTCATGCTCACCCTTGCTATATCATGATAAAACATTGCAGATAAGGCGAACGTGTTCGGATACAGGAAAAAGATAATGCCAAGTTCAGCTCGGGATATAAAGTGCGACTAGTTTGTAATAGCATATTTTGATAAATGTGTTGTATTTTAGATAGTTTATGAATTGTGTAAAAGTTAAGGTTACTCGACCTTGGGGATAAGTGTGTAAAGTTTAATGTATAAATAATTTATGTTTATATCTTCCGCAAACAGTTATAAAATGATTAGTGTACCGAATCCGCGACGATTTGGGGCCCGGATTCGGGGCTATAATAGTTGGTATCAAAGCTGTTGGTTATGAAGCTTAGGTAGGAATACCTGAGACCAATAACCGTAGTGATTAGGATAAGTGCTAACTCAAATAGAGTTATTTGGTCGGTAAGATTCAAAGACGAATCTCGGTAAGTTGTTAAGATACAGAGTTCCTTAACTCTGATAATAAAGTTAAACAGTAATGTTGAATAGATCGAGTCTAAATGACTGAAAGTGCAGGAATAGGAGATCGTAAAACAAAATGATCAAGTCATAGAATTGAATCGTAATATATACGATGAGATCACCCCGTGATCTGTTAAGTTATGACAACCGGAAAGAATCAATCTGCTGATTGAAAAGTTTACAGCAAGATGCTGAGTATCAGTTGTACTATGAAATTGTACTATGAAAACTCATAAAAGAGTTATGGATTATTAATACAGATTAAATGAAATTCGTGTTGAAAAAAGGGGTTAATATTAGGTGGGGATTTCAATGAGGACTCGTGTTAGCAACTGAGTTATATGATTTCTTGTATGGGCGGGGAATTGTACTTGGTGTAAAAACTACTTAGTTGGTGGCATGGGTAATCATTGAAATGTTGTGTCACGCTAGTTATTATATACAGATAAATAGGTCATAGGTAGAGAATATAGGATTAAGTACGAATTCTTAGAAATCATACTTATGTGACATTCTTGACTCATAGTTATAAGAAATGTGTATGAGCCCCTCAGCGAGCAGATGCCAAAAGTCAGACTAGAGTAAGTTCTTAAACTCATATAATTGTGGCCATGTTATGAACTCATAAGTGTGGTTTTATGTACTGGGTATAGTTGTGTGTGAATGGAGTGTTAAGGATTATAGGAACAGATAGATTGTTAAGCAAATGATCATTAGTGGAGACTTAGGTTTTCCTAAACTCCTAGCTATGCTAAACTTCGAAATGATTGACATCAAGCTAAATACGCACTATGTGCCTTTTAAAAAAAATGTAGACTCGTAACCATTTTTGAAATGGTTTAAAGTACCGTCTATGCTACTTATTTCGGCTAGACGCAAATGATTTGAAATATCAAAAATTATTTTTATTTATCACTTATGTACCATGTAACCTGGTACAAAGATGATAAAAATGATGGAGTCATCAATGCAGTATTACTTAGTGTGAATTTGACATAAAGTCACTGTTCCACTATGGTATGATGTAGCATGATAAAATCACCAAATGACGGAATCCTCAACGGACTGTAAATACAGTGCGGCATCATGACGTCATTCTCAAAAATGTTTTCAAAAAATAAATTTAATTTGCCAACGGGGTTTGGCTACACCTAAATAATTCGATTGAATTGAATTATCGATATGAGTCTATGCTATTTGATTCAGCTAGACTAATGTTATAAAAACTCCAAGTGTTTATTGAAAGAATTTCCCGAACCAAATTGCTTTGAAACGGAATCTTATGATAAGACTGAGGTGAACTATGTTGTTTGGATAAATAATCCAATCTAATAGCGTAAATATTCGCTAAAAATAATTAATACGTTATGCATGACGTAACTGTACGATGGGCTAATCACCTAAAGTACTAGCAACGGTAGTTTATCTTCTTTGTGATTGTAAACATACCAAGTAATGTATTGTTTTGCGGTATGATCACTACCGTTAAAAATTAAATGTGTTCATGGTCTATATGACCCCTCAGTACAATTTGAAAACTTTTACTCTTGTGAGAGGTGTATTGGGTAGCATGTGATATGTGTGAATGGTGTAAGGTGCACGGTGTAAGGTGAATTTCGGGGACGAAATTCTTATAAGGAGGGGTGAATGTGACAACCCGAGAATTTGGACAATTTATTAAAATCTTAAATGATTGATTTAAGGTCAAATAATAGACCTAAACAAAAAATAAGTGTATGCGTTTCATATTATTAGGGTGAAATTTTGATGATTTCAAAATTCTATGAAGGATATAGGTTAATTATTCAGGATTAAAGATTTATGTGATTAAGTTCTGTGAATATGGTTATGTATGTGTGCTGAATGTGGTTAAGGGTCAAGGGTTGACCAGATTAATTATATATGTGTCAAACCCTAATTATATATTAAGAACATTAACGTTCGGTTAGAAAACCCTAGCAATTAATAAGAAATCCAAGAAACTGGTTTTGGAAACCCTAATGTCAATTCCTGGGATCTAAAACCCTAATTCGGTGATGAAACCCTAAATCAGGAACTTAATGACATAAGTGTAAATAATTATAGGATTACTTAGGGTTAATCTTAACAGATTGATTATAAAACCCTAATTCCGAATTTGAAACCCTAATTTTATAGTTAGGAAAAACGAAAGTGTTAATTTAATACTTTTTATGTTAATTAGGATATATTAATTCTAATTTTCAAGTTAATTAATTAGAAAACTCTAATCTAATTACGAATATTTAATTTCTATTTTAGAAAACTATTTTCTATTAGAAACCCTAATTTGTGGGATTGAAAACCCTAATGACCATTTTGAACCCTAATTGTACAGTGGTGGATTTAATTGCCAAATTAACAATATTAATTAGGAATTATAAATCCTAATTGTCAAGTTATTAGAAACCCTAATCTAATTAGGAAATCTAATTTCTAAAATTTAAATATTATTTTTCTATTTAAAGCCCTAAAATGTGGTTTTGAAACCTAATGTACAAATTTGACCCTAAGTGCTAAATTAGCAATTTTAATTAGGATACAATAATCCTAATTAGCAAAGATTGATTTACGATTAGGAAATTAAGATATAATTAGGAAGCCCTAATTATAATTTAGAAATCATGATTTTCTATTTTAAAATCTAATTAGAAAATCTTAGAATTTTAATTGCTAAAGTCTTTAGGGTTAAAACCTAAACCCTAAAGGGTTTAACCCTAAACTCTAAATACTCCAAACCTTAAACCCTAAACAAACCCTAAACCCTAAGGGTTTGACCAATTACAAGAATGCCATTAAAATCAAAATCAAAAAGACTATTTTGCCCTTTGTTGCATTATTGGACTTTACTTGCAAGAGTTGGTCTAGTGAAGTGGGTGAACAACCCTAAGCCATAGCATGTGATATATATCTAACATCTCAGCAGCAAAATCAGCCAAATACATTGCATTATATCAAAATATAAATTAAAGAGAGAGAAAATGGGCTACTTACATTTTCATTTTCTCCAATCACTTCTATCCCTAAAATTCGGGAACTTAGTGTGGGAGAGGGTGAGAAACAAAGCCTGGGTCAGTTAATAGCAAGCCAAGAACAGAATCTAAAGTCAGAAATCAAAGATCAAAGCATAAAAGGTATATAAACCCTAATTTCAAAAATCTTTTGATTTGTTATTAGATGTTGTAATTGATTGTTTAAAGTTGTGTATTAGGGTGTTAATAAGTGATCTGGATTGTTAGATCAAGGATCTATAACATCTAGATGCACGAATTTAAAGATTTATCAAATCTGGAAAATTTTGTAAAAGTGGCCTGACAGTCGAATGTCAGAGCCTTTAGATTCTTTTGTGTTAATGATTTATGGTGTTTAAAGTTGTATATGTGTAGTATGTCATGTATACTATGATCTGGAACTGGAAACAGGTTTATATCATGTTTAGATTACAAGATATGAACGGTCAAAGACCGTTGACCGAGCACAAAAGTTCGAATCTGCGCAACCCAGAACTTTCTAGGTGGTCTGACATGATTTTTGAAGCCCTTGATCTTGCTTGTATTTTATGTTTTATGTCATGTTGTTAGTTGCAGATTGTAGTATGACATATAAGCTAGATACTCAAACCTTTAAATCACACAGATCTTGATCAGAATCAGATTTATTGGTGATCAAACCACCGTTGACCAAACTGTTCAAGAAAAGTTCTGGGTTTCCCAGAAATGTTCAAGAACAATTGTTGTGGTCTAGTTTGACCGGCCTTGATTTCTCGGTTATGACGTTGTTAGGTTGATTTAATATAATATCATTGTACTCCGTAATGTGGTATACACTTGGGAACCTTCATATCGCATAAAACAAGCCAGTAAAACAAATATTTAATCGTTCAAATGAAGCACCTCGACTGTTCTTCAATTTCTGGAAAACCCAAAAATTGAAGAACATTTCTGACAAGTTTTTCTGTTGATTAGATCTCACTGTTATATTGTGTTTTGGCTAGGATCTTGGTTGATAGTTGTAGTATTACACTTATACTACAACTTCAATACATTAGATTTCCCAGAACCCTTAGGATCAAGAATTTATAAGTGGTCAAATGTAGCCTCTCGAAGTCTGACTATGAAGCTCAAGAACACTCAAGAACACCTGTAGCGACATAAAGTGTCGTTATATCCCTTTAGCGACAGTTTATTATTATTCTTTTTTGGAAATTAATTAAAAATAGAAAAAAATGGTTTTTAATTATTAAAAATGCTAAATAAATTCTGAAAAATAGTTTTTAATTATTTTGGGTATATTTTAAAAATATTTAATATTTTTAGAATATAAAATGTATTTATTTATTTAAATATAATATTAAATAAATTATTTAAAAATAATTTTAATTCATGAAAAATCATATTATGGTATAAGAAAATATTTTAAGTTATTTTTTATGAATTTTAATATTTTGTGATGAAATTCATTAATTAATCAATATTAATGATAATTAGTTTATTTAATAACTATATTAAATAAATTAAGAAAAAATGGAATTAATGCTTTATAAATTATATAAAAATGATTTAAGTGATCTAAAAATATTTTAAGTTATAAATTATAACTTTTGATATTTAGTCATGAAAATATTAATATTTTAATATTAATATTAATTATCGGATAATGGATTTGAGTGTTTAAAAATCATATAATTATGATTTTAAGGTATTAAAAATACTTTGATATATTATAATTATATTATAATATTATGGTATGATTTTTATTAATATTTTATATTAAATGAATATTAATGATTAAGAAATTAAGTGGTATTTAATTCATTTAAATACGTTATTAATGATTAAAAATACGCGATAAATGATATTAATTATCTAAAAAATTTTACAAGTCAATGAAAATTATTTTGACTGATAAGATAATTATCTGTGATAATTATTAAGTGTTAAGTCAGAGTTTAATTGAACTTAGACTCGAAATTTTGTCCGACTAGACCGTCGAGATGTAACAATTGTGTCGGGTTCAACTCAGACTGCAATAGTTTGACTTGATGATATGTCTTATGTGTTATATAGACTGATAGGATTATGTGCTATGTGTTAAGGTTATTCTGTGGATATATATATATATATATATATATTTATATATATATAATAGTATTATACTGTGATGATATTATTCTAATTATTGGAGATCTATATTATTAATATTAGGTCTTCGGATAATGCGTTATAAATTGCGTTGCGGTAATCAACGGTTCAGGCAAGTTTCTTTTTTCTAAACTCTACTAAGAGTATTTTATTTAAGATTATGGTTAATCATTGCTGATTGGCACGAAAATTGTACTCTGTACATCTTGCATGTATAAGTCAGGTATGAAAGGTTGATCACCTTCATTATCAGTTGGTTCAGAAATGTTTGTTCATGTTTAATACTTGTTCAATTAAAAGTTTGTTCGTGCTAGTTCTCAATTATATTGATGAATTATAGCCAGTTTATTATTCATACTCTTCAATCATGATATATCGTTATATTGTTGAACTTAAACTTGCTGAACAACTTTCATGCTCACCCTTGCTATATCATGATAAAACATTGCAGATAAGGCGAACGTGTTCGGATACAGGAAAAAGATAATGCCAAGTTCAGCTTGGGATATAAAGTGCGGCTAGTTTGTAATAGCGTATTTTGATAAATGTTTTGTATTTTAGATAGTTTATGAATTGTGTAAAAGTTAAGGTTACTCGACCTTGGGGATAAGTGTGTAAAGTTTAATGTATAAATAATTTATGTTTATATCTTCCGCAAACAGTTATAGAATGATTAGTGTACCGAATCCGCGACGATTTGGGGCCCGGATTCGGGGCTATCACAGTTGGTATCAAAGCTGTTTGTTATGAAGCTTAGGTAGGAATACCTGAGACCAATAACCGCAGTGATTAGGATAAGTGCTAACTCAAATAGAGTTATTTGGTCGGTAAGATTCAAAGACGAATCTCGGTAAGTTGTTAAGATACAGAGTTCCCTAACTCTGATAATAAATTTAAACAGTAATGGTGAATAAATCGAGTCTAAAAGACTGAAAGTGCAGGAATAGGAGATCGTAAAACAAAACGATCAAGTCATAGAATTGAATCGTAATATATACGATGAGATCACCCCGTGATCTGTTAAGGGTATGACAACCGGAAAGAATCAATCTGATGATTGAAAAGTTTACAGCAAGATGCTGAGTATCAGTTGTACTATGAAATGGTAATATGAAAACTCATAAAAGAGTTATGGATTATGAATACGGATTAAATGAAATTCGTGTTGAAAAAGGGGGTTAAGATTAGATGTGGATTTCAATGAGGACCCGTGTTAGCAACTGAGTTGTATGATTTCTTGTATGGGCGGGGAATTGTACTTAGTGTAAAAACTACTTAGTTGGCGGCATGGGTAATCATTGAAATGTTGTGTCACGCTAGTTATTATATACAGATAAATAGGTCATAGGTAGAGAATATAGGATTTAAGTACGAATTCTTAGAACTCATACTTATGTGACATTCTTGACTCATAGTTATAAGAAATGTTTATGAGCCCCTCAGCGAACGGACGCCAAAGGTCAGACTAGAGTAAATTCTTAAACTCATATAATTGTGGCCAGGTTATGAACTCATAAGTGTGGCTTTATGTACTGGGTATAGCTGTGTGTGAATGGAGTGTTAAGGATTATAGAAACAGATAGATTGTTAAGAAAATGATCATTAGTGGAGACTTAGGTTTTCCTAAACTCCTAGCTTTGCAAAACTTTGAAATGATTGACATCAAGCTAAATACGCATTATGTGCCTTTGAAAAAAAAATGTAGACTCGTAACCATTTTTGAAACGGTTTAAAGTATAGTCTATGCTACCTATTTCGGCTAGACGCAAATGATTTGAAATATCAAAAATTGTTTTTATTTATCACTTATGTACCATGTAACCTGGTGCAGAGATGATAAAAATGCTAGAGTCATCAATGCAGTATTACTTAGTGTGAATTTGACATAAAGTCACTATTCCACTATGGTATGATGTAGCATGATAAAATCACCAAATGACGGAATCCTCAACGGACTGTAAATACAGTGCGGCATCATGACGTCATTCTCGAAAATGTTTTCAAAAAAAAATTTAATTTGTCAACGGGGTTTGGCTACACCTAAATAATTCGATTGAATTGAATTATCGATATGAGTCTATGCTATTTGATTCAGCTAGACTAATGTTATAAAAACTCCAAGTGTTTATTGAAAGAATTTCCCGAACCAAATTACTTTGGAATGGAATCCTATGATAAGACTGAGGTGAACTATGTTGTTTGGATAAATAATACAATCTAATAGCGTAAATATTCGCTAAAAATAATTAATACGTTATGCATGACGTAACTGTACGATGGGCTAATCACCTAAAGTACTAGCAACGGTAGTTTGTCTTCTTTGTGATTGTAAACATACCAAGTAATGTATTGTTTTGCGGTATGATCACTACCGTTAAAAACTAAATGTGTTCATGGTCTATATGACCCCTCAGTACAATTTGAAAACTTTTACTCTTGTGAGAGGTGTATTGGGTAGCATGTGATATGTGTGAATGATGTAAGGTGTACGGTGTAAGGTGTAAGGTGAATTTCGGAGACGAAATTCTTATAAGGAGGGGTGAATGTGACAACCCGAGAATTTGGACAATTTATTAAAATCTTAAATGATTGATTTAAGGTCAAATAATAGACCTAAACAGAAAATAAGTGTATGCGTTTGATATTATTAGGGTGAAATTTTGATGATTTCAAAATTCTATGAAGGATATAGGTTAATTATTCAAGATGAAGGATTTATGTGATTAAGTTCTGTGAATATGGTTATGAATGTGTGCTGAATGTGGTTAAGGGTCAAGGGTTGACCAGATTAACTATATATGTGTCAAACCCTAATTATATATTAAGAACTTTAACGTTTGGTTAGAAAACCCTAGCGATTAATAAGAAATCCAAGAAACTGGTTCTGGAAACCCTAATGTCAATTCCGGGAATCTAAAACCCTAATTCGGTGATGAAACCCTAAATCGGGAACTTAATGGCATAAGTGTAAATAATTATAGGATTACTTAGGGTTAATCTTAACAGATTGATTATAAAATCCTAATTCCGAATTTGAAACCCTAATTTTATAGTTAGGAAAAACGAAAGTGTTAATTTAATACTTTTTATGTTAATTAGGATATATTAATTCTAATTTTCAAGTTAAATAATTAGAAAACTCTAATCTAATTACGAATATTTAATTTCTATTTTAGAAAACTATTTTCTATTAGAAACCCTAATTTGTGGGATTGAAAACCCTAATGACCATTTTGAATCCTAATTGTACAGTGGTGGATTTAATTGCCAAATTAGCAATATTAATTAGGAATTATAAATCCTAATTGTCAAGTTATTAGAAACCCTAATCTAATTAGGAAATCTAATTTCTAAAATTTAAATATTATTTTTCTATTTAAAGCCCTAAAATGTGGTTTTGAAACCTAATGTACAAATTTGACCCTAAGTGCTAAATTAGCAATTTTAATTAGGATACAATAATCCTAATTAGCAAAGATTGATTTACGATTAGGAAATTAAGATATAATTAGGAAGCCCTAATTATAATTTAGAAATCATGATTTTCTATTTTAAAATCTAATTAGAAAATCTTAGAATTTTAATTGCTAAAGTCTTTAGGGTTAAAACCTAAACCCTAAAGGGTTTAACCCTAAACTCTAAATACTCCAAACCTTAAACCCTAAACAAACCCTAAACCCTAAGGGTTTGACCAATTACAAGAATGCCATTAAAATCAAAATCAAAAAGACTATTTTGCCCTTTGTTGCATTATTGGACTTTACTTGCAAGAGTTGGTCTAGTGAAGTGGGTGAACAACCCTAAGCCATAGCATGTGATATATATCTAACATCTCAGCAGCAAAATCAGCCAAATACATTGCATTATATCAAAATATAAATTAAAGAGAGAGAAAATGGGCTACTTACATTTTCATTTTCTCCAATCACTTCTCTCTCTAAAATTCGGGAACTTAGTGTGGGAGAGGGTGAGAAACAAAGCCTGGGTCAGTTAATAGCAAGCCAAGAACAGAATCTAAAGTCAGAAATCAAAGATCAAAGCATAAAAGGTATATAAACCCTAATTTCAAAAATCTTTTGATTTGTTATTAGATGTTGTAATTGATTGTTTAAAGTTGTGTATTAGGGTGTTAATAAGTGATCTGGATTGTTAGATCAAGGATCTATAACATCTAGATGCACGAATTTAAAGATTTATCAAATCTGGAAAATTTTGTAAAAGTGGCCTGACAGTCGAATGTCAGAGCCTTTAGATTCTTTTGTGTTAATGATTTATGGTGTTTAAAGTTGTATATGTGTAGTATGTCATGTATACTATGATCTGGAACTGGAAACAGGTTTATATCATGTTTAGATTACAAGATATGAACGGTCAAAGACCGTTGACCGAGCACAAAAGTTCGAATCTGCGCAACCCAGAACTTTCTAGGTGGTCTGACATGATTTTTGAAGCCCTTGATCTTGCTTGTATTTTATGTTTTATGTCATGTTGTTAGCTGCAGATTGTAGTATGACATATAAGCTAGATACTCAAACCTTTAAATCACACAGATCTTGATCAGAATCAGATTTATTGGTGATCAAACCACCGTTGACCAAACTGTTCAAGAAAAGTTCTGGGTTTCCCAGAAATGTTCAAGAACAATTGTTGTGGTCTAGTTTGACCGGCCTTGATTTCTCGGTTATGACGTTGTTAGGTTGATTTAATATAATATCATTGTACTCCGTAATGTGGTATACACTTGGGAACCTTCATATCGCATAAAACAAGCCAGTAAAACAAATATTTAATCGTTCAAATGAAGCACCTCGACTGTTCTTCAATTTCTGGAAAACCCAAAAATTGAAGAACATTTCTGACAAGTTTTTCTGTTGATTAGATCTCACTGTTATATTGTGTTTTGGCTAGGATCTTGGTTGATAGTTGTAGTATTACACTTATACTACAACTTCAATACATTAGATTTCCCAGAACCCTTAGGATCAAGAATTTATAAGTGGTCAAATGTAGCCTCTCGAAGTCTGACTATGAAGCTCAAGAACACTCAAGAACACCTGTAGCGACATAAAGTGTCGTTATATCCCTTTAACGACAGTTTATTATTATTCTTTTTTGGAAATTAATTAAAAATAGAAAAAAATGGTTTTTAATTATTAAAAATGCTAAATAAATTCTGAAAAATAGTTTTTAATTATTTTGGGTATATTTTAAAAATATTTAATATTTTTAGAATATAAAATGTATTTATTTATTTAAATATAATATTAAATAAATTATTTAAAAATAATTTTAATTCATGAAAAATCATATTATGGTATAAGAAAATATTTTAAGTTATTTTTTATGAATTTTAATATTTTGTGATGAAATTCATTAATTAATCAATATTAATGATAATTAGTTTATTTAATAACTATATTAAATAAATTAAGAAAAAATGGAATTAATGCTTTATAAATTATATAAAAATGATTTAAGTGATCTAAAAATATTTTAAGTTATAAATTATAACTTTTGATATTTAGTCATGAAAATATTAATATTTTAATATTAATATTAATTATCGGATAATGGATTTGAGTGTTTAAAAATCATATAATTATGATTTTAAGGTATTAAAAATACTTTGATATATTATAATTATATTATAATATTATGGTATGATTTTTATTAATATTTTATATTAAATGAATATTAATGATTAAGAAATTAAGTGGTATTTAATTCATTTAAATACGTTATTAATGATTAAAAATACGCGATAAATGATATTAATTATCTAAAAAATTTTACAAGTCAATGAAAATTATTTTGACTGATAAGATAATTATCTGTGATAATTATTAAGTGTTAAGTCAGAGTTTAATTGAACTTAGACTCGAAATTTTGTCCGACTAGACCGTCGGGATGTAACAATTGTGTCGGGTTCAACTCAGACTGCAATAGTTTGACTTGATGATATGTCTTATGTGTTATATAGACTGATAGGATTATGTGCTATGTATTAAGGTTATTCTGTGGATATATATATATATATATATATATATATATATATTTATATATATATAACAGTATTATACTGTGATGATATTATTCTAATTATTGGAGATCTATATTATTAATATTAGGTCTTCGGATAATGCGTTATAAATTGCGTTGCGGTAATCAACGGTTCAGGCAAGTTTCTTTTTTCTAAACTCTACTAAGAGTATTTTATTTAAGCTTATGGTTAATCATTGCTGATTGGCACGAAAATTGTACTCTGTACATCTTGCATGTATAAGTCAGGTATGAAAGGTTGATCACCTTCATTATCAGTTGGTTCAGAAATGTTTGTTCATGTTTAATACTTGTTCAATTAAAAGTTTGTTCGTGCTAGTTCTCAATTATATTGATGAATTATAGCCAGTTTATTATTCATACTCTTCAATCATGATATATCGTTATATTGTTGAACTTAAACTTGCTGAGCAACTTTCATGCTCACCCTTGCTATATCATGATAAAACATTGCAGATAAGGCGAACGTGTTCGGATACAGGAAAAAGATAATGCCAAGTTCAGCTTGGGATATAAAGTGCGGCTAGTTTGTAATAGCGTATTTTGATAAATGTGTTGTATTTTAGATAGTTTATGAATTGTGTAAAAGTTAAGGTTACTCGACCTTGGGGATAAGTGTGTAAAGTTTAATGTATAAATAATTTATGTTTATATCTTCCGCAAACAGTTATAGAATGATTAGTGTACCGAATCCGCGACGATTTGGGGCCCGGATTCGGGGCTATCACAGTTGGTATCAAAGCTGTTTGTTATGAAGCTTAGGTAGGAATACCTGAGACCAATAACCGCAGTGATTAGGATAAGTGCTAACTCAAATAGAGTTATTTGGTCGGTAAGATTCAAAGACGAATCTCGGTAAGTTGTTAAGATACAGAGTTCCCTAACTCTGATAATAAATTTAAACAGTAATGGTGAATAGATCGAGTCTAAAAGACTGAAAGTGCAGGAATAGGAGATCGTAAAACAAAACGATCAAGTCATAGAATTGAATCGTAATATATACGATGAGATCACCCCGTGATCTGTTAAGGGTATGACAACCGGAAAGAATCAATCTGATGATTGAAAAGTTTACAGCAAGATGCTGAGTGTAGTATGTCATGTATACTATGATCTGGAGCTGGAAACAGGTTTATATCATGTTTAGATTACAAGATATGAACGGTCAAAGACCGTTGACCGAGCACAAAAGTTCGAATCTGCGCAACCCAGAACTTTCTAGGTGATCTGACATGATTTTTGAAGCCCTTGATCTTGCATGTATTTTATGTTTTATATCATGTTGTTGGTTGCAGATTGTAGTATGACATATAAGCTAGATACTCAAACCTTTAAATCACATAGATCTTGCTCAGAATCGGATTTATTGGTGGTCAAACCACCGTTGACCAAACTGTTCAAGAACATTTCTGGGTTTCCCATAAATGTTCAAGAACAATTGTTGTGGTCTAGTTTGACCGGCCTTGATTTCTCGGTTATGACGTTGTTAGGTTGATTTAATATAATATCACTGTACTCCGTCATGTGGTATACAAGTGGGAACCTTCATATCACATAAAACAAGCCAGTAAAGCAAATATTTAATCGTTCAAATGAAGCACCTCGACTGTTCTTTAATTTCTGGAAAACCCGGAAATTGAAGAACATGTCTGACAAGTTTTTTTGTTGATTAGATCTCATTGTTATATTGTGTTTTGGCTAGGATCTTGGTTGATAGTTGTAGTATTACACTTATACTACAACTTCAATACATTAGATTTCCCAGAAACCTTAGGATCAAGAATTTATAAGTGGTCAAATGTAGCCTCTCGAAGTCTGACTATGAAGCTCAAGAACACCTATAGCGACAGAAAATGTCGCTATATCCCTTTTGCGACAGTTTAATATTATTATTTTCCAGAAATTAAATAAAAATAGAAAAAAATGGTTTTTAATTATTAAAAATACTAAATAAATTCTGAAAAATTATTTTAAATTTTGAAAAATAGTTTTTAATTATTTTGGGTATATTTCAAAAATATTTAATATTTTTGGAATATAAAAGGTATTTATTTATTTAATTATAATATTAAATAAATTATTTTAAAATAATTTTAATTCATGAAAAATCATGAAAAATAATATTATGGTATATGAAAATATTTTAAGTTATTTTTGATGACTTTTAATATTTTTTGATGAAATTCATTAATTAATCAATATTAATGATAATTAGTTTATTTTATAACTATATTAAATAAATTAAGGAAAAATGGAATTAATGCTTTATAAATTATATAAAAATGATTTAAGTGATCTAAAAATATTTTAAGTTATAAATTATAACTTTTGATATTTACTCATGAAAATATTAATATTTTAATATTAATATTAATTATCGGATAATAGATTTAAGTGTTTAAAAATTATATAATTATGATTTTAAGGTATTAAAAATACTTTGATATATTATAATTATATTATAATATTATGTTATGATTTTCATTAATATTTTATATTAAATAAATATTAATGATTAAGAAATTAAGTGGTATTTAATTCATTTAAATACGTTATTAATGATTAAAAATACGCGATAAATGATATTAATTATCTAAAATTTTTTACAAGTCAATGAAAATTATTTTGACTGATAAGATAATTATCTGTGATAATTGTTAAGTGTTAAGTCAGAGTTTAATTGAACTTAGACTCGAAATTTTGTCCAACTAGACCGTCGGGATGTAAGAATTGTGTCGGGTTCAACTCAGACTGCAATAGTTTGACTTGATGCTATGTCTTATGTGTTATATAGACTGATAGGATTATGTGCTATGTGTTTAGGTTATTCTGTGGATATATATATATATATATATATATATATATATATATATATATATATATATATATATATATATATAACAGTATTATACTGTGATGATATTATTCTAATTATTAGAGATCTATATTATTAATATTAGGTCTTCGGATAATGCATTATAAATTGCGTTACGGTAATCAACGGTTCAGGGAAGTTTCTTTTTACTAAACTCTACTAAAAGTATTTTATTCAAGCTTATGGTTAATCATTGTTGATTGCCACGAAAATTGTACTCTGTACATCTTGCATGTATAAGTCAGGTATGAAATGCTGATCACCTTGATTACCAGTTGGTTCAGAAATGTTTATTCATGTTTAATACTTGTTCAGTCAAAAGTTTGTTCGTGCTAGTTCTCAATTATATTGATGAATTATAGCCAGCTTATTATTCATACTCTTCAATCATGATATATCGTTATATTTTTGAACTTAAACTTGTTGAGCAACTTTCATGCTCACCCTTGCTATATCATGATAAAACATTACAGATAAGGCGAACGTGTTCGGATACAGGAAAAAGATAATGCCAAGTTCAGCTTGGGATATAAAGTGCGGCTAGTTTGTAATAGCGTATTTTGATAAATGTGTTGTATTTTAGATTGTTTATGAATTGTGTAAAAGTTAAGGTTACTCGACCTTAGGGATAAGTGTGTAAAGTTTAATGTATAAACAATTTATGTTTATATCTTCCGCAAACAGTTATAGAATGATTAGTTTACTGAATCCGCGGCGATTTGGGGCCCGGATTCGGGGCTATCACAGTATGATGATGAATGTTTTGAGCACATTGGGAGGTGGTTTGCAAAATATTCCTTTCTCTACTGCCAATGTTGAGAATGTGGTGTGAGATTTAAGGCGTGATTCTGCAGATGAAAATGATGCACAAGCTGCTGTCAATCATTTGAACAAACTTGTATCCGGAAGTCCCAGCAAATTTTGTTTCCAAGTGAAACCCGGTGAAAACAACCGCATAACTTGTATTTTGTGGGTTGATGCCCGATCAAGGTTTATGTATCAACGGTTTAGAGACGTTGTGACATTTGATAGTACATACCGGATAAATAAGTATGGCATGCCGTTTGTTCCATTTGCCGGGGTCAACCACCATTATCAGTCTATATTATTTGGATTTGCATTGTTACGAAACGAGACAGATGACACTTTTGTTTGGGTATTACAGACATGGCTTGAAGCCATGGACTACAAGGCACCTACAACCATCATCACTGATCAAGACAGTGCCATGAGTAATGCTATTGCTATGGTACTTCCTTCTAGTTATCATTTATTATGCTCTTGGCTTATTAGCAATAAATTTCTTAAAAAATTGCATCATGTTTATTCTGAGCACCCATCGTTCAAAAATGATTTTAACAACTGTGTGTATAACTCATTGTCCATCGAGGAATTTGAAGAGCATTGGCATATTCTGATAAGTTCCTATGAATTGTATACCAATGAATGGCTTGTAAGTTTGTATGATGTACGAAAGAAATGTATTCCAGCATATACAAAGAGATATTTTGCCGTGGGAATGATTACCACCGGAAGAAGCGAGAGCATGAATGCCTTTTTTGATGAGTATGTTAGTGAATCAACAGGTATACTATGTTTTGTACTGCAGAGTCAAAAGGCTATAGAAAGACAGTTTATCAGGGAGAGGAAGGCCGACTACATAACAAAACATCGTAAAAGGATTATGGTACTCGGTTCATCTTTAGAAGTTCATGCTTCACAAGTTTACACAAAAGAGATGTTTAGACGTTTCCAACGTCAGCTCGTCGATTCCATGAAATACAATGTTGATAAACTTAGTGAGTTGTGTGTCACTGATACTAAGGTTTATGCAGTGTTTAATGCAGATGCAACTGAAAGTAGTGGAAGATATAAAGAAGTTGTCAATAATCGTCAACTGGGATCAGTAACATGTAACTGCCAAATGTTTTCTCACTCTGGTGAATTATGCAGGCACATCTTGAGATATTTCGTAGCAAAGAGTATTTCACAAATACCGAGCGGCATGATCCTTCATCGGTGGATAAGAGACGCGAACAAAATCAATGGTGAAGACTTGCTCTTTAACTCCACATCTGCTGACTTCGAACAAAATCAAGCAATGCGCTATAATCATTTGATGAGTGATTACCAGGAGTTAGCGAGCAAAGCGGCTTGCTCAGTCCGAGGTTACAAAAATGTTCTTAAATTGAATGCACGAGGAAAAGAGTTGGTTGACCAGTATGATCCAGATGAGAATATTACTGAACTGGTAGATGACGATATTGATTGCACAGTTAGAGATCCAAATCATGATATGGGATACGATAATGACGATGAAGATACAGAGGTGGAAGCAGAAGAAGAGTTTTTGCCGCCTATTATTTCTCAAACAAAGGGCCGCAAAAAAAAATCTAGATTCAAGAGTGCACTCGAGAAAATCATTTCTTCTAAGCCTCATCAAAAATGTGCAATTTGTGGCTTTGAAACCGACCACGATAAGCGAAATCACTATCGAGTGCTAGGGATTCCTGAGCCAAAAAAATAGGCGTCGGTTGTATTAATAATGCTATGTTTTTTTATTTTATTAAAATGAACATGTAATATGTACTATTCCTCTTAATGTTATGCAATACTAGTATTGGTATAATTTGTACTTCTAATATTGATAATCACATTACTATTAATACTTCACTACTTTTATAAATTCGATAAGTAAATTAATTTCCTGAAATGTCTTAAAAAATTATCATCATTACTTATTAATAATCACATTATTTATATTAATATTAAAATAATGTTTCATATTATTTACTCACACTCAAATAATAATTAAAATAAATATAAAAATAAATATATATGTAATAATAAAATAAATTATCATAATCTAAATCCATTTAAATTCCACTCAACCAATTTAATAATAAAATTATTAATACTAATAATGTAAAATTTATAATGATCAATTTATATTTTATTAAAGAATAATATTTATTTTTAATATATTAATTAGACTAATTGGACATATTTTTACAAAAATAAGAAAAAATATATAAGGGGATAATAATAAATATAGATATTAATTTATTTCTATTTTAACAAATCCAATTAATAGATTTTGGGGGATGATAAAGTTTTATTATAAAGATATATCCTTGGTAGAAATTAGCAGCTAGGCCCGTGGTGCTCGGGTGGTCATATGACGAGGGATTGGTGCTTGAGGTTGCGATTTCGAATCTGTTTAGCAGCGAATAGTTTGGGATACCGATTTTTTTTTATTCCAGCAGTCAGCCGGGACAGGCTGTACCGGCCGAGTCTTGTTTACATATTTTTTTAATTTTATTTTAATTAGCTGAGTTAAGTCGAATGAAGCTGTACCGGCCGGATGCTTTTTTATTTATTTTTTTATTTTAATTTGCTGAGTCATCATTATACAATGGAGAAAAGAAGATAAAAAAAATTAAAAAAGCTAAGCCGGTTTAAGCTGTACTGGCTAGAAAAAAAAAGAAGAAGAAGAAGCCGGTACAAGCTATTACGGCTGAATTATTTTAATCATAAATATTCATTTTATATAACTATACTGACAGTTAAAATTTAAGTGGGCCTCTCTTATTAAAATAAAAGTCGGTACATGTAAATAATTAGGCACAACACCCTGTGCCGGCTTATCAAATACAAAAGCTAATCTCAGCCATCAATTTAATTTATCAACGGTCCAAAAAGGGGTTGTTGCACAGTTTTCATGGCAACCGGTTGCCATGGAAGGAATCCCATATATATATATAAGCGAGTAAACGCATCGGATGTAAAATCCAGGCTCATCGAACAGAGTTCGACAACAGTTCATATATATATATATATATATATATATATATATATATATATAAGCAATTAAACGTACCAGATGTAAAATCCAAGCTCATCGAACAAAAAGTCTGACATCAGTTCGTATATATAAGTATATATATATAAAAGCGGTTAACGCACCAGACCGAAGTCTAGGCTCATCGAACAAAGTTCGATACATAATTAATATATATATATATATATATATATATATATATATATATATATATATATATATATATATATGAACTGTGTGTCGAACTTTGTTCGATGAGCCTAGAATTTGGTCTGGAACAAAGTTCGACACACAGTTAATATATATATATATATATATATATATATATATATATATATATATATATATATAAGCAAATAAACGCTCCAGACCGAAGTCTAGGCTCAATCGAGGCATAACTCGATAATGTTAGTCAATATATATATATATACAGACTGAAATGAAACCACGGACCGAAGTCTGGGCAAAAGCAAGCAACACGACTCTCAACGTGAAAAAGGGTGTGTGCAGAGATGAAGAGAAAGGCTTTAAAGTGTGTGAGAAGGCTTACAGTTGAATACCAAAGAAGACTTTTATATCTTTAAAGTGGGTAAACACTGGCTTTTGTAGGTACAAAAGACGCTATATGTGAGCTCACAGGTGTTTAAAATGAGAAAGTACACTATATGGGGTGAGTGCGGAGCAAATTGGCCAGTGTTTTCTCGCCGTTTTCTCTTGTAAAATGGCCACCCAAGCCCTCTATCTATAGAGTATGGTGCCACAGGTGTACCAGAGGCAACCCGGGTGGGCCCGAGTTTCTCGAGTTGTCTCGTAGTACGTGCACTCGAGCACTATAATGTCCACTCTAACTTTTAGAAGTGCAATTCGGGCATCCGATTGAGGTATATAGGACCTATTTTGGACCACCGTTGTCGAGAGTTGTACAAAGGCATAGGATTAGAGTTTGTACGAAGTCATTGAAGATGGAACGATGCCTTCCGGTCTTCAAGCTTCAAATTCTATCCGTTACCCCGCACAATAGTCACTTGGGATTGGTTATCTTTGGCTCTTGTTGGACATCATTACGTAGAGATGAGTATGAAATGTTGAGATGATGTGGCGTGGCATCATGTTGGCGAGATGACGATGTTGCCCCTCACCGGTTTTATCGCCGGATTGTGCTGATAAAGCAGACATTGCTCAGAGCTTCGCTGAGATTGGACTGTTGCATTTGTTGAAGGTCCTCATTGTCATCTTTGAGGTGTGACTGTCCTCCCAGTATTATCTCCGGGTTGGTACAGAGTATCTCATTATGAGCGCCAAGATTGAAGCTGGTCGCATTTGAAACAAGCATTTCCGGAGTTATCGCCGAAACTGTATTCTTGGGGTTATCACCAAGGTTGGTGGCTATTCCAATGGTTGGGACTGAGACTGGATACCTCGGGGTTATCTCCAAGATTAATTGATCTTCTCTGGTGTGTGTTCCGGTATTGGATCTGCACGCCTCGGGGTTATATCCGAGGTTGGAATTGTTACTCCCAGTGTGTGTTCTTGGGTTGATGCTGTACTTCCTGTAGTATTCGATATGGATATGGATTATCTTTCAGGGTTCCCTCTTAAAAGATGAATCTGTTCTCCTGTAATGTTAGTGACAGTAGTACAGAAAATTTCGAGTGTCTACAGATGCCCCTCTTTATCATACTCATGCATGGCGATGCATGGGTAGGATAAAGAATCCTAGACACTTGAAATGCAACAAGATAAACATGATACTATATGTAGCAACATGATGCAAATGTATAATGCATGTGTATGGGGTTGTAGCCCAACACACTGGGGATGATTGCTCGATCCCTGTTGCTTTAACTGGGAATTGGCAATGATGACCAGATTTGATGTGTAATCCAAATCTGTTAGGATGTTGATGTTGGAGTTATCACTCAATTCCTGTTTTCTTGGTAACGACTTGATCCTGAAGACGTACCTCTTATGTGTAAGAGATCTGTTGGTCTATTTGAGGATGTGTGTAACATATTCCATCATTTATCATCTTTGATAACGTTGACCTTTCCTGGTTAGTATCGCCAGAATATGTCAAGATTCTGTTAGATTTACTGCCAACAACAAATACTGTCAGGGATGCCTGACCTTTGTTGACGTGTACTTCACCAACATGTGAATCAACGGCTGAAAACCCTGTGGGATAGACTGTCAAGGTTGCTTGACCTTCGCTGATGTGTGAATCAACGGCTGATACTCGGTGGGTAGATTATCAAGGTTGCTTGACATTCGCTGACGTGTGAATCAACGGAGCATTGCGTTGTGACCTCCGCCCAGGATCCGCTGGGGAATATGAGTAATAGAGCATGTAATCTTCGAATAGCTCTAGAGCTCTGATAGGTTTAATCGCTATCGGCTGAGATAACGTCAAGGCTGCTTGACCTTCGTTGATCAACGACTTGAATGTACGTTTTAATCCCCTGCCGGGGCTTCACGTTGTAACCCCCATCGGGGACTTACGTTGTAACCCCCGTCGGGGACTCACGTTGTAACCCCCGTCGGGGATCTATGTTGTAACCCCTGTCGGGGATCTACGTTGTAACCCCCGTCGGGGATCTACGTTGTAACCCCCCGGGGACTCACGTTAATCTTTAAGAGTAATGCCCTGGAGTTTGCGGCATCAGACCTATACAAGGTATTTTCGGATGTGATTTGTGACAAATGAGATCATTGGCAGGTTATACCTCGTGTTCAGGTGACTACCAATGACCGATGTATAGACTCAAAGTTTCATCTGAGAAGACCAAGATTGTATTCTATTTTACTCAATCGCGTGGCATTTTTATTCTCGATTTGACCTTTCTAGTCCGCGAGAAGTCCTTTGCAACTCGAACTAGACCGAGTTGGATGGATGGGGCCCACATAGGGGTGCCACAAGTAGTTGTTGTGCGATTATGCCCCATTTCCCTGTATTTGTAGCTGTACAGAGAAGATGTATTAGATGTTGATATACTTAGGAATGTATGCACAGTTTTTCATTCCCTATATCATATTGCCATCTATTATCTGCTATGCATGTATCATGTTATGCATAAGTATATATGTCCAGAGATATTCGGCATTGACCCCTGGATGGTCTTATGACACAGCCCACATAGATGTCTTCTTCGACAGTTAGCCGTATAGATCATACCCCACCGTCATTGGTGGTATTGGGTATGTGATTGTGGTATGGTAGCATATCACCACCAGACAGGGTGACTGTAGATCATTTGCAGTAGTATACCATGACCTTATTGATGTTTCAGGTTCCCGCAGGGTTTGTGGACGGGATGCTAGAGCATTGGGTACCGGATAGGTAAGTCTTTCGATTTAGGACCCATGAGTTGACTCCTACTCTGGAGGAGTATACACGATTGATGATGCTGCCATTAGACAGACCTTGCATGCATAAGGCTTTGGGAGACATGAGTAAACGGTTCATGACTCTCACTAGATTGCGGCACAGAGTGGTACAGGATGAGCTGATGTCTGGCCACGTGATATCCCAACCTTTTTTTGTATAACAGATTTGGCTCTGAGCAAAGCTATTCACGACATTTTGGGGATTTTACTGCACCAGAGGATCATTGGCGTTTGGCTAGGGTTGATGTACTGTTGTTATGCGTACTGTCGTATGCCTATATGCCACGATATATGGATGAGATAGACATTGGTGTCATCATGGCCGTGAGAGCTCTCAGGGAGGGTCGCACCATTATACCTATGATTGTAGCAGAGACCCTGCGGTCAGCATCTTACTGCTGCACTTATCCGACATGAGTGTTCACGGGTAGCTCGATCATGCTATATGTGTGGTTTATGTCACACTTGAGACCGATTGGCACTCTTAGACGACATGGATGTTGTTTCACCCATGATATTTCCATGTCATACTCCTTTCAGCCATCGGAGTGTATAGATGCTCTATCTTGGTCCACATTTTTGGCGGATATCAGAGATTCGTTCAGCATA
Organism: Panax japonicus; assembly: GCA_020205505.1. Taxonomy (NCBI): domain Eukaryota; kingdom Viridiplantae; phylum Streptophyta; class Magnoliopsida; order Apiales; family Araliaceae; genus Panax; species Panax japonicus. The sequence goes on from JAINUV010001397.1 coordinate 34,219, forward strand.
TTGCCGTGTTCGGCGCTTAACTCACCATACAGCTTCATTACTCATGCTCCAGGCATGGACTACCTCCCTCTGGATGGTTTGAGGGGCGTGACTACTTACAACCCACTGGCCGTGATGTCGCAGTTTGACCAGTTTCAGGATTTTCATCCTTTCGAGGGGGCGATAGGTCAGCGTTCAGCTTCTCGATATCTCTCAGCAGAGGACCGATCCCGTGTGTATGCTTGTTGGGATCAGCGTGAGATAGCTGCTTTTTCTATGAGCCATCCGGGTTGTTCTGCAGAGTATTCCGCATGAATGTAGACAAAGATTTTATCGGCTGCAGCAGTATCTACAGTATCGAATAGCGAGTCAGATGATGTAGAGCCCATGGAGGACATCGATTCCCACATCGAGGAGGAGCCAGGTGCTCGATTGCCAACATCTCTTTTAGATTCTCCCAGTACCAGTACTGTTGTGATTCAGCATTCAGCACAGTACTTTGAGTAAAGTCTTCATCTAATGACCTTTTGAAAGAGATCAGGCTCTATCTATGATGTTGGTTGTCCTTGATGGGAGAGACACAGCTCTATTAGAGAGAGACGAAGCATTAGCTCTTAGAGATGCCACTGTTGTTGAGCGGGACGAGGCCAGATTAGCTAGAGATGCAGTGAAGTTGAGAGGGATAGTGCTATATCTGCACGGAATGTAGCCGTCATAGTTAGTACTTCCATGAGGTCCCTTACCACTGGCGTGATTGTAGAGATGAGCGCATATATTGATGATCATATGGTCACCATGCAAATAACTGCAGATCTGTTGGGTCATGTAGATATTCTCGTACAGGAGACCACAGCTTCGCCTCCTTCTTCTGAGAGGGACCCCATGTTGGGCTTGTTAGCTCGCATATACCCTGACTTGTAGATGAGCTTGTATTTACCTGCACAGACTAGCTTATCCATTTTTTCATGTATAGTTTACAATGTATATATCAAACAACATTATATATATGACAGGGAAATATATTTTTGGATCACTTCCCTTTTAGATATACTTTACTACTTGCTTGATATTTTGCCTGCTGCTTCAGGGCTTGTGATCTTGATGTATTCTGAATTCCTCCTAGGTGGATGGACATTGAGTTATCTCTGGATATTTCAGAATGGATCATCGATCTGTATGTATCCCTACCATCTTTGGTGTCTTGGGACTGGTTTCTGTATGGAAAAATAGAGAGGAGTTTGGCTTTCCTCTCTGAGATTGACCGCACCTCAGATGGTCACCAGTACTTCTATTTAGGAGAAGCCTAGTTAATTCCATCTCTTATGGATTGGTGTTGCTCTTCAAGGTATGACCACAGCTTAGATGGTCGCCGAATCTTCTATTTGGGAGGAGTTCAGGTAATTCCATTCCTTTGGTCTGGAGCCGAATGAAATGTAGTGGATTGATGTTTGATCCCAATACTAGTTGACAAAGGTTTGTGTTTTGGAAGGGGGTGAAACCGAACCATGAATGGCTTCCTACATACTCCTATTGAATAGGAGATCAGGTCTGCGTAGTTCGAACCTGGTGTAAGAGGTTCAACGCTGTATATGGCAAAAATGCTGTAGGAATATTTTTGTTATTTTTGTTTTTGTAAGGGTAGAAATGTTTTTGTTGTTTTTGTTTTATTGCGATCGGGCCATATGAAATGGTTGTCTACGTACTCATATTGAAGAGGAGATCAGGTTGACGTAGTTCGCCCCTCAGGGGGAGAAGAAAAGTGTGATCCCATGTGCAGGTCAGAGTGCGGGGAGGAGAAAGTTTAATCCTAGGTTGAGGATAAACTGTAGGTAGGAGAAGTTTGAACCCATGTATGGGTAGCCAAACTGCAAACGCAAGAGGTTCAATCCGTAGTGGGATGACCTAAGTTGTAGGAATGCAGAGAAGAGCCAGGTTGCTGGCTTGAAAAGTATGTTTCCCTGAGGGGCAAAGTATAGAAGAGTTGTATGTGGTAAAGGGTTAAAGAACTGGAATGACTAGTGATTCATCGCCGTCCATTTCTTGTAATCTGAGAGCACCTCCTGTCAATATTTCCTTGACAATAAATGGGCCTTCCTAGTTAGGAGCGAATTTTCTCTTAGATTGATCTTGGTTGTCAAGGATCTTCTTCAAAACCAAGTCATGTTGTTTAAATAGCCGTAGCCGGACTTTTTTGTTGTGGGATCTGGCGATCCTTTGTTGATATAACTGACCATGGAAGATAGCCACGGTTCGCCTTTCATCTATTAGAGATAATTTGTGATACCTGTCTTGTACCCATTGGTCTTCATCCAGCTGAGCATCTATCAACACTCTGAGGGATTCCGTTTCAACTTCTATGGGGAGCACTGCTTCCATCCCATAGGTTAATGCTTAGGGGGTTGCCCCAGTGGAAGTGCATATTGAGGTTCTATAGGCTAACAGAGTAAGAGGCAATAGGTCAGGCCAATCTTTGTGGTTGGCGGACATCTTTTGCATAATCTTCTTGATATTTTTGTTAGCCGCTTCAACAGCACCATTCATCTTTGGATGATAGATGACAAAGTTGAGATGTTTGATGTGGAATTTACTGCATAATTCCTCCATCATTTTGTTGTTGAGGTTCGTAGCATTGTCTGACACAATCCCCTTTGGTTGTCCATATTGACAAATGACATTGTTTCTGATGAAAGAAATGATGACTTCTTTGGTAACCCTAGGGAAGGAGGCAGCTTCTACCCACTTGGTGAAGTAGTCGATCATAGTGAAGATTAATCAGTGACCATTACTGGCTTTAGGCTCAATGGGCCCGATAGCGTCCATTCCCCACATTGAGAAGGGCCAAGGTGAACTCATGTGGTGGAGTTCCCATGGAGGGGCGTGTATAGCATTCCCATGAATTTGGCACTGATAGCATCTCCTGACGTGGTCATTGTAATTAGCTTTGAGAGATAGCCAATAATGTCCTGTCCGGAGGACTCTCTTGACAAGGAGGGGGCCACTCATGTGGGGGCCACAGACTCCACCATGGATTTCATCCATAAGCCTTTGGGCTTGATCTTTATCTAAACATCTGAGGAGACCTAGTCCTGTATCTCTTTTGTAGAGCGCATCTCTACTCAGGTAGAATTTCATAGCAAGTCGACGGATCCGCCTTTTCTCAGTCGGGCTCGCCTCAGCGGGTGTAGATCCATCTCGTAGGTATTCCTTGATATGTTGATACCAAGGATGTTGGGTGGAAGATAGCTCATCCGATACTTCTCCAATGTAATCCCCATAGGCAGGGGCCTTATGCAAGGAAATTGTGACGCTTGACAAGTGTTCCTTATCTGATATATGAATCAAGGGGGCCAAAGTTGCTAACGCAACCACAAAGTCATTCCTATTATGAGGAATATGTAGAAAGGAGATTTCTTCAAACTCCACAACCATCAGTATAACTTGCCGATGGTAGGGCAGCAAATGTAATTCCTTGGTTTGATATGGACTATCTGATTACCAACTCTGAATCTCCAAAGACAGTTAACCGCATGATGCCCATTGAACGGACAAGTTTTAGCCCCATAAGATAGTCTTCATAATCAGATGTGTCGTTGGTGCTGACAAGCTGTAATTTGGCGACGACGGGATACTGCTCCCCCGTTCCAGATACTAGAACTGCTCCAGCTCCAGAACCTTCCATGTTAATAGCTCCATCGAAATACATCTTCCATGCTTGGCGTGTATTGTACTGATGGTGTTGTTGAACTGTCATTACTCCTTCATCGTGGAAATATGTTTCCAAGGGTTTGAAATCCCCTGAAGGTGTGGAGGCCAGTTGATCCACAATTCCTTGACCTATGATGGACTTTTGAGTAACATATACGATGTCAAATTGTTGTAGGATCAACTGCCATCTGGACAGCCGACAATTTAACATGGGTTTGTTGAACACGTATTTGAGAGGATCCACGCGGGATATGAGATGGGTTGTGTGACCATGGAGGTAATGTTGTAACCTCATGGAAGCCCATGCTAAAGCACAACACGTCTTTTCGATCAGAGTGTACTTGTGTTCACTCCTGCTGAACTTTTTGCTGAGGTAATAGATAGCTCGTTCTTGGCATTTATCGTCTTTCTGTCCCAGCATGCAGCCCATGGCATTGTCACATATGGACATGTACATAAACATGAGAACATCATCCCTGGTGGTACCAAAATGGGAGCTTTGACTAGCTGTTTCTTGATTGTAAGGAAGGCATTTTGAAACTCATCATTCCATTGCATGGAGGAGTTCTTCCTTAATAGCTTGAAGATTGGCTCACAGGTTGCTATGCGTTGAGAGATAAACTTGCTAATGAAGTTGATTCTTCCCAAAAATCCCCGTATTTCCTTTTCTGTCTGAGGAATGGGCATTTCCGTGATGGCCTGGATTTTGGTAAGATCCAGCTCAATCCCTTTATGGCTGACTAGAAATCCTAGCAACTTGCCTGATTTAACGCCAAAGGCGCATTTGATTGGATTCAACTTCAAGTTGTATTTACGCAACCTGTTGAATAACTTCTTGAGATGGTCTATATGGTCATCCTCCTTCCGGTATTTGACAATGATGTCATCTAGGTAGATCTTGATCTCTTTGTGCATTAAGTCGTGGAAAAGAGCCACCATAGCTCGTTGATAGGTGGCTCCGGCATTGATGAGGCCGAATGACAACCATCTATAGCAAAATGTTCCTCAAGGCGTGATGAAAACAGTTTTCTCACGATCTTCCTCAGCAACCCTGATTTGATGATATCCTGTGAAGCAATCATCAAAGGAGTACATGTCGTATTGCGCAGTATTGTCAATGAGTGTGAGACCCCAGATTTTATGAATAAAGATTTAATTTTTTCAAAATATTTTTTTGAATATTATGGTGTGGATTTGATATAATGTTATAGTTGTGGGTAGTATTTATAAATTTTGAAAAGTATGCAAGTTGTTGTATAATATTCGATTGGTAGGGGAATATTCTTTTTGTCGGGGAATATTCGTACGACGGTACAATCATTGGTGGACCCCACAACAGAATTACTGTCGAATTGAGAAAATGACAAAAATACTTTATGAAAATAACGGCGGAAGTTTTACCGTTAACTGTTGAAACACCCAGTGTTAAAAGTACATTAATACGTGTGGTTGCATAGTAGCACAGGGTATTGATTATTGATGCTTACGTGATAAGTCACACAGTTTTGTTTTATTGGTATTATTAATGTAATAAAACAGAATACTTTTATAAAGTTATTCTATAAATAGAATATATTATATTATATTATGCATAGTGTTGCATAGTGTCTGCATAGTGTTTTGCATAGTAAAATCTTTTTATATAAAACTGTTGACTTGGTCATATTCCAACCTTGGGATTTTGATGATGGCTTTCCTATTGTACTAAAATGTTTACTCATGCATTTATAGGATATTAAAAGAATTCTTGAAGCTTTGATTTATTAAAGGATTGAAGACATGAAGGCTTGAAGAATTGCTTGAGTCATTAGGAAATAAATGTAAGATCCTAGCTTAAATTATTTCTCAATCAAGGCTCTAGAATTTGCATTGCATTGCATCATTAATTAATTGTCGGAGAAATTAAAATTATTAATTAATTTTAATTAATTAATTAAAGATTAATTATGAAAATAGTTAATTAAGCTTTCAAAATTAATAAGGATCAAATATTAATTAAGTTATTCATTATATTTTCCATGATTTATTACTTGATTGAACCTTCCCTAAAATTGATTAAGCAAATCAAATTTTCATATCTTCATAATTAATTATCATGGATAAATAATTTGAGTAATTTTTGAAAAGCTAATTTTGAAACATTCCCATAATTAAAGGAATTAATTTAAAATAGATTTTGATTCTTTACATAAATCTATACCATATATCTTGGGATTGAGTTGATTGAACTTTCCATAAAATTTAGCAAATCAATATTCATATCTTTAGAATCAATTAACATGGATCAATTAATTGGAGTAACTTTTGGAAAGCTAATTAGTGAGGGCAAATCTACATTAATTGGGTTCCTAAAATTAATATGGAAATGTTTCTTAAATGATGAAAATTTTAAGTGTTCCTAAAAATGAGTACTCTAGGACATGTGCATTGCATAAATACTTGTAGTCAAATATTTGATGTAACATGGTAATTCACTAGTCCCTGATATACATGACCGAAATTGCTCTCCATAAATTAAGGAATCAAATATTGTTAACCATTATATATATATATATGGAAATCTGGAGTAAATGGTTGATTAAATACAATACCATAAATTATTCATCAACTTGATTCACGGTAATAACAACTATGGCATATCATAACTCATGCATCATAAATCGTGCCTCATGATTCAAGGATTTTAATTTTGCGCAATAAACAAAGGTAACTAGCTAATATCATGCTTTATATAAAAGCTCAAATTAAGGAACATCACTAGATTGTTATGTTAAAGAAAATCTTCTTCATGATGATAATTGATTATATATGGTAATTGCCAAAAAGAAAGCTACCATATCACAAGATGGTTACTAAATACAGAAATCATAATAGATATAGACTAAACGTGATGGACTATCTCTTAAGCAAGATTCTCTCAGTCATCACTAAGATATGTCTATATTGTATACTAAATCATGATGTGTCATATACTAATATACATATATTAGATGTCTTGATCTTTGGCACAGTCTCCGGATGACAGTATATGTATTACTTGACTTGTGCATACTGTCTCTAACGATCATGTCACGCATAGACAACAAGAAACGGTAATACTTTAGAAAAGCCTATAAATGAACTGATTTCTTTAACGAGAAAACTACAAGAAAAACACATACTGATATCACAAAGCATACAAGCTGCTGGGCAATTCTACTAACTATATTTTCGGCTACTTCGTGAACATCTAATTGGTGATATCTCTTCTATTCTTTATTCACTAAGATTAATCTTTGCACTAATATACTTGAAAGATATTTTATTATTTTGAGTGCAAGCATAAAAGAAGTTGGGTAATTAAATTGACTATATTTTCAGCTAAGTCTCGTGAGCTTAAATCGGTGATATCTTTTGATCATTGCATTCTAGTTGAGCCTTGAATTGTTGATATAATTATTGCTTTGATCATAGTTTATTTTGTTTTCATATCTTTGATCAATTCTCTAAACATGTGGTAGACTAAGTTGTTAGTCTAAGGTTTCTAATCCGGGTTGGATTAGAGGTTTTGCAAGCAAGTTCAAGGAAGCATAGGTTCTTAAGGATGCATATGTGCACAGGAAGCAAAGGTGCTAGGGAGCAAAGGTGCTCGGGGAGTATAAGTACTCAAAGGTTTTGAAACTTGTCTTGTAAAGGGGTTTAATTGTAAATAAAGTTAATTAATAAAGAGAGTCTCTAATACTAGTTTGTATTGGACGTGGATTAGGCCACTAGAATAGAGGATAGGGGCTGAACCACGTAAAAATTTCTTGTGTTCATGTGATTGCTTATTGTGCTAAATTATCTCATCATTCAGCTATCTATCCAGCAGGCTGCATTCTATATCTATAAACTTACAAACCTAATTCAGCAAATTGTTTTCACACAATCACATTCTGAAAAAGGTTAAGTCACGTACTTAATCATTGTGGAAAGTGTTACATAAATTTAATACAACATCTTTATATTTCCACATATAAAGATATAGAATCCAGCTTGTTGCATTGTATATCCAAAAGAATTTTTATTTAATCAAAAGTTTGACATCGTATGTTCCCACACTTATTCAACCCCCCTTCTAAGTGTGCCTATTTAAATTTTATTTGGTATCAGAGCCTGGCTCTACTTATCTTGGTCTTAAAGGTGACTTGTAGGGAAAGATTCTAGCATGGCACAACTTGGGAACATCATTCAAGAAGGTCAATCAACTGTTAGACCTCCACTACTTCATGGAGCTGAAAATTACAACTTCTGGAAGTTTCGAATGACGATATTTCTTAAAAGAAACCCTTGGGAATGGTGGGTCGTGGAGAATGGTCCTGTTATTCCAATAAAAAAAGATGGTACTCCAAAGACCTTAATGGAAATGGACTCAACCGAAACTCACATGGTCTCCTATAATTCAAAAACAATGAACACACTCCTTAGTAGATTGGTGCAATCCAAAATGGAAAAAGTTTCCTCATGCAACACGGCTAAGCATATTTGAGATACTTTAAAAGTAAGCTATGAAGGTACATCGAAAGTAAGAGAAGTCAAGTTTAGTATGCACATGCATGATTATGAAATGTTCAAGCTTGAGAAAGATGAAACTATCAATGAGCCACAAGCAAGGTTCCTAGTACTAATGAATTCCATGAAGCTTCTTGAAAAATTAATTCCGCAAAGTGAGATCAACCGTAAGTTACTTCGGGCTATGCCCAAGAGGTTTTCTTCTAAAGTTACAACTTTTCAAAATTCTCCTAATATTTCTTCTATGAATACATTAACTCTATTTGGTGAATTAGAAGAGTTTGAACATCAATTAAAGAGATATGATGATGATGAGGATACTCCTCGAAAGAAGGTTATAGCTCTTATTGCAGGCGATGAAGAGGATCTAGAGGATGATTCAGATGAGGAAATCGCAAAACTTTCAAAAAGGCTCAAAGGGTTGTTACAAAGAAATAATGCAATCACTTCAAACAAATTCAAGGGAAAGCAAAATGAAGACACTTTCTTTAAATGCGGACGCCCGGGCCATTTCAAAAAGGATTGCTTCAAAATAACGAACAAAGGCAAACCAAGCTACAAGGATAACAAAAGGAATAAAGCATTTATTACTTAGAGTGATGATGAGTCCGAAGTGGAAGTTGATGCAAACGAAGAAATATCCCAAGTATGCTTCATGGGAGTTGGAAATGAATCAAGTGATGAATCGAGTGAGGTAACCATTTCTGATTATAATATCTTGAAACATGAAAATGAAAAACTAAGAGAAAAGAATGTATACTTAAAAGATTTAGTAAATAGTTTAATGAATGAGGTTCATATATTAGTTGATGAAAAGAAAGAAGTTAAACAAGATACATCATCATTAGAAGAAAAAATTTTAATTGCTAAAAATGATTTTTTAGAAAATCATAACAAATTTTTTCCAACAAGGTTAATGATTTAAATAAAGAAGTTGAAAAATTAAACAAAGAAATAGCAATGAGAGATGTTTGTATTGATTCTTTTAATGATGATTCTCATATTAAAAATCCTTCAACGAATGAACTACAAAAAGAAATAGACTCACTAAAATTATCATTGGCTAAATTTGTCCAAGGGGAAGAAAATTTATCTGTTATGTTGGGTAAACAAAGACCTAGCTTTGAAAAACAAGGAATTGGCTATAATCCAACACATAAAAAGAGTGATGTAAAATTTTTAAAATCTAGATCACATTTAAAATTTAATTATTGCTCTCTTTTCACTACTTGCAAAACATGTGGCTTAAAGGGACGTCTAGATTGTTCATCAAATAAAAGGAATATGAAAGTTAAAAGTGTGTGGATTAAGAAAAGTGATTTGTATGTAACTAACCCAAAAGGACCCAAAAAGATATGGGTACCAAAAGGATAATTTTTTATAGGTACATCTCAAAGCCAAAGGTCCTTCTTAAAATAAACAGATTGAGTAAGCCAAAGGAGCAAACTGAATTCGTCAATAAGAAGAAACAGCAGACTGAATTCAACAAGCATAATATAGCATTGTCTAATTTTCTATCTAGCCTACCAGATAAAGCAAAACATCAAGATCATGGAATCAATCCAGCAAGATGAATTAGAGGAGCAGCAGGACCTAGACTTTATCTAGCAAACTGAATACAAAAATCAGAAACATGTCCAGCCAGCTGAAATGGATGAACAACAAGACCACAATTCTGAATCTACTGTAGAAGTAATACATGATATTCAACTTCCAAAATCACTATGCAGGAGGAGCTACAATAATTTGAAAGATGTCAAGTGTGGAAGTTAATCCCTCCCCCAAAAGATGTGTCCATTATTGGAACTAAATGGGTTTTCAAGAACAAGCTTGACGAGTACAGAACAATTACAAGAAACAAAGCGAGATTAGTAGCTCAAGGATACAACCAACAAGAAGGAATAGACTATGAAGATATTACTCCCAGATTTGAGTATGAGAACTACCCAAATCATGACAAGTTCAAACAAGTTCCAAGGGCTTGATATAAGAGGTTAAGTAAGTATCTCATCTCAAGTGGTTTCACTCAAGGTAAAATCGATTCTATATTATTTAAGCATAAAAATAAAGATTCTATCATTATGCCAATATATGTAGACAATATAATATTTTGTGCTACTAATGAGTTTCTTTGTGAGTTATTTTCTAAATGTATGCAGAAGGAGTTCGACATGAGCTTAATGAGAGAACTTAACTATTTTTGTTTGGGACTCTAAATAAAGAAAATAAAGGATGACATATATACATCAAACCAAATACACAAAAGAGTTTATCAAAGGGTTGAGTGTGAGAAATCTAAATTAAAGGCTACACAAATGAGTACGTCAATTAAATTCACATTATATGATAAAGGTATTGATGTAGAGGTTACTAAATATGAAGGTATGATTGCTTACTTGAATCTATGCGGTTAGCTTACTTTATTAAGAAAATATTTAAATCTTTTAATCACTTGGGTTAATAGAAAAGATTCTTAGACTCATATTTGCCAACCATTGTTAGTCCTTAAAAAGCACCATGATTATTTCTAAGGGTATACATCCTTTTTTAATGTCCTTTCTTTCTTTTTGATTAATGACAAAGGGGGAGAAAAATAATATGTAATTCTTTTTGATTGATGACAAAGGGGGGGAGAAATTATGATATGTTTTGTCTAACAGATTGAGGTACAAGATGAGTTCATATTGAATATCAAGATGAATTCATATTGAATATCTCTTTCTAACTTTATGTTCTTATTCTATCATGTCAAGAATATTTTAATATATGCATGGTTTTAGGGGGAGCCATAATTATTATATTGTCATCATCAAAAAGGGGGAGAATATTGACTTGGTCATATTCCAACCTTGGGGTTTTGATGACGACTTTCGTATTGTACTAAAATGTTTACTCATACATTAACAGGATATTAAAAGAATTCTTGAAGCTTTGATTTATTAAAGGATTGAAGACATGAAGTCTTGAAGAATTGCTTGAGTCATTAGGAAATAAATGTAAGATCCTAGCTTTAATTATTTCTCAATCAAGGCTCTAGGATTTGCATTGCATTGCATCATTAATTAACTGTGGGAGAAATTAAAATGATTAATTAATTTTAATTAATTAATTAAAGATTAATTATGAAAATAGTTAATTAAGCTTTCAAAATTATTAAGGATCAAATATTAATTAAGTTATTCACTATATTTTCCATGATTTATTAATTGATTGAACTTTTCTTAAAATTGATTAAGCAAATCAAATTTTCATATCTTCATAATTAATTATCATGGATCAATAATTGGAGTAATTTTTGAAAAGTTAATTTTGAAACATTCCCATAATTATTGGAATTAATTTAAAATAGATTTTGATTCTTTACATAAATCTATACCATATATCTTAGGATTGAGTTGATTGAACTTTCCTTAAAATTTAGCAAATCAATATTCATATCTTTAGAATCAATTAGCATGGATCAATTAATTGGAGTAACTTTTGGAAAGCTAATTAGTGAGGGCAAATCTACATTAATTGGGTTCCTAAAATTAATATAGAAATGTTTCTTAAATGATGAAAATTTTAAGTGTTCCTAAAAATGTGTACTCTAGGACATGTGCATTGCATAAATACTTGTAGTCACATATTTGATGTCACATGGTAATTCACTAGTCCCTGATATACATGACCGAAATTGCTCACCATAAATTAAGGAATCAAATATTGTTAACCATTATATATATATATATATGGAAATCTGGAGTAAATGGTTGATTAAATACAATACCATAAATTATTCATCAACTTGATTCACGGTAATAACAACTATGGCATATCATAACTCATGCATCATAAATCGTGCCTCATGATTCAAGGATTTTAATTTTGCGCAATAAACAAAGGTAACTAGCTAATATCATGCTTTATATAAAAGCTCAAATTAAGGAACATCACTAGATTGTTATGTTAAAGAAAATCTGCTTCATGATGATAATTGATTATATCTGGTAATTGCCAAAAAGAAAGCTACTATATGACAAGAGGGTTACTAAATACAGAAATCATAATAGATATAGACTAAACGTTATGGGCTATCTCTTAAGCAAGATTCTCTCAGTCATCACTAAGATATGTCTATATTGTATACTAAATCATGACGTGTCATATACTAATATACATATATTAGATGTCTTGATCTTTGGCACAATCTCCGGATGATAGTATATGTATTACTTGACTTGTGTATACTGGGTCTAACGATCATGTCACGCATGGACAACAAGCAACGGTAATACTTTAGAAAAGCCTATAAATGAACTGATTTTTTTAACGAGAAAACTACAAGAAAAATACATACTGATATCACAAAGTATACAAGCTGCTGGGCAATTCTACTAACTATATTTTCAGCTACTTCGTGAACATCTAATTGGTGATATCTCTTCTATTCTTTATTCACTAAGATTAATCTTTGCACTAATATACGTGAAAGATATTTTATTATTTTGAGTGCAAGCATACAAGCAGTTGGGTAATTAAATTGACTATATTTTCAGCTAAGTCTCGTGAGCTTAAATCGGTGATATCTTTTGATCATTGCATTCTAGTTGAGCCTTGAATTGTTGATATAATTATTGCTTTGATCATTGTTTATTTTGTTTTCATATCTTTGATCAATTCTCTAAACATGTGGTAGACTAAGTTGTTAATCTAAGGTTTTTAATTAGGGTTGGATTAGAGGTTTTGCAAGCAAGTTCAAGGAAGCATAGGTGCTTAAGGGTGCATAGGTGCATGGGGAACAAAGGTGCTAGGGAGCAAAGGTGCTCGGTGAGTATAAGTACTCAAAGGTTTTGAAACTTGTCTTGTAAAGGGGTTTAATTGTAAACAAAGTTAATTAATAAAGAGAGTCTTCAATACTAGTTTGTATTGGACGTGGATTAGGCCACTAGAATAGAGGATAGGGGCTGAACCACATAAAAATTCCTTGTGTTCATGTGATTCCTTATTGTGCTAAATTATCTCATCATTCAGCTATCTATCCAGCATGCTTCATTCTATATCTATAAACTTACAAACCTAATTCAGCAAATTATTTTCACACAATCACATTCTGAAAAAGGTTAAGTCACGTACTTAATCATTGTGGAAAGTGTTACATAAATTCAATACAACATCTTTATATTTCCACATATAAAGATATAGAATCCAGCTTGCTGCATTGTATATCCAAAAGAATTTTTATTTAATCAAAAGTTTGACATCGTTTGTTCCCACACTTATTCAACCCCCCTTCTAAGTGTTATTCGTTTTATTAGATTATAAATAGAATATATTATATTTTATTTAAAAGATTTTACTTTAAATATGGACCATCAGATTAAAGTAAATCAATCTGAACCGTTCATGAGTTAGTTACTATACAGTCCATTTTTCTATAAATAGAAACTCATTCATTCATTATTTCTTACGAATTCACTGAAACTCTAGAGAGAGAAACTATAGAGAGAAAGAAGAAAAGTTTTCTACTACTTCACTACTCATATATCCAGTACTTTTCTTCTTAAGCTATGGGATATTATTTGTTGTACTCATAAGGGGTATTCTTTCTTTCTTATTCATGAAGAGACCTTCTGTTATTTCATTCTTTATTATTCTGTTGGAATATTCTGTCTGTGCGTTTTACGTCAGACCTGGTTCCGTCTTTATTATTATTCTATTGGAATATCCTGTCTGTGCATTTTACGCCGGACCTGGTTCCTTCTTTATTGGTATTTTGTTGGCATAACTTGTCTATGCGAAGTACTGCATGCATGGTGATTTCTGTTATTATTCCGTTCTTTATTATTCTGTTGGAACATCCTGTCTGCGCTTTACGCATAACCTGGTTCCGTAATTTATTATTCTATTGGAATAACCTGTCTATGCGAAGTACCACATGCATGGTTATTTTTTTTGTTATTCCATTCTTTATTATACTCAGTTAGTTAAAACTTTGACTTCCATATTCCTTGAAATTAGTGGAATATCCTTGATACTTGCGCTTCATCCAGTATCTTTTCATGAAAATATTCTTCTGGGCATTCTTGAATTTTACTCTCCAAAGCAATATCATGTTGACAATTTGGACGTTATTAGTTACTGGATAAATTAATTCTTGAACTTGTTTTATTGAATTCTTATATCATTGTCATCATCCTCATGCTTATATTTTGTTGAAAGTCATATGTGGCCTGTAGTGCATAGATGGACTTGGTATGATTATGACCATGGATTATTCGGTGTAATCATGACCGTAATGTTACAAATGATGTGGAAAAAGTCCTCATTGGCCCGTAGTGCATTGATGGACAGTTTTTGGTATAATTATGGCTATGGATTCTCTTCGGCCGAGGGTGCAAAGATGAATTGTTTTATGGCATGATCAGGACCGTTGATGAAAACATGATTATCTTTAGCCGTAGTGCATGGATAATTCGTGGTCGTGATACTAAAGAATATCCTTGGCCGTAGTGCAAGGGTGATTCGATGATGTGGATTATTTATTAAGCTGGGTCTCAGCGATAAAAGTGATAAAAACATTTTAAATCATAAAAGATAGTAGATTTTATTCTCTACTAGACTCTTTTAATGGATTTCTTGTTCCATGTAGTTAAACTTGATGTTTGTTATATTGTATCAGTTTAACATTGTTTAAGGCTAATGATAATTTATTTTACATTATCTTAGTCATAATATTTCTTATTAGGCTAATTGAGCTCACCCTTTCTTTCACTATTTTCTTCAGAAAATGAGAACGTAGCTGGGACTAGTCGGGGAACAGAGTGATGGTCCTAGATGGTGCATTAGTAGTCCTCAATATTCTGTGAAATAGTGTGATAATAATTGCAAGAAGGACTCCTTTTGAGTTTGTATACTCTCTAGCAGACAATATTTGTATTCAAACTCACAGTTTATGTTTTGTCGTATTGTACACGACAGTTGTATTATTAAGTTGTATTTGAATTCTGTATCATGTATCTGGCGACGCAAGATGGGTGATGTATACCTAATTTTAGGGGCGTCACAGTTGGTATCAAAGCTTAGGGATATGATCCCTGGCTGAGATGTGAGACAAGAACTAGGAGGGGAGAGACGGAAATTCCTTCACTAGTATAACCTACCTAAGTTTATTTGGTATTTAATTGGTCGGTCAGAGTATAGGGATATTATGTGATATGTTAATTAACCCTTATTTTGTGGTAGTATTTGAAAATGACATCCGAGAATGTTGAGAATAGCAATGGAGCACATGAGACCGTGGAGACACCTCTAATCACCAACCAAGATAATGTGATTAGAGATATCCATGTGGTGATTGAGGAATTGAAAGTTGCACTCAAGCTAGTCGCAAAGGTAGCAACTGAGAGTGAGGAATAAGAGGAACTTGAGGAGGATTTATTAGAAGAACTTAATGATCAAAATGTAGAATTACAAAATCGTATTCATGAGTTAGAAGAGCAGGCTGAAGAACGGAAGGCGGTCGTGGAACAAAGGAATTTAACAATTCAAAATTGTATTACCCGATGTGCGATAGCTGAACAAAAGCGTTCTTTGGAAGAGTATACGATATTAAAGCTGGAATTTGTGAATTCAAATGTCAAGGAGCAGCTGAAAGAAGAAACAACTGAACGAGTGAGAATGAAAGATGCATGGGTAAAAGCCACACGATGCGTTGGTATTGTGGAAAGAGAAGTTCGATCCAAGAAATCTAAAATAGATGATATGTATTTCTCTTTTTCGACAGAAATTGGGAGAACCCAACATCGAGTTTTGAATTACCCTATACATTGCGGTCAACCCCAATTCGATATGGATCGAAGGCTAATGATTCAGATCATAGAGCAGGAGTACGACGAAGCAGTTGAGGGTGGAATATGCCCTATAGCGAAAGTCAATTCCAGTGGTAATGACGACACCAAAGACTGTCTTGAACAAGTCAAATTCAGTAGTTTAAGGGAGAACATTTTTCGTGACGAGGAATCGAACGAAGTTATCACGGGTCAGTTAATTATAAATTCTTGCCAAGTCTATGCCTTATTCGATACCGGTTCTACCTATTCTTTTATCTCTCTTGCTTGCGCTCAACGTTTAAATTTGACTCTGGAGAAATTAGACTTTGACTTGTCAGTTGAAACTCCGTTAGGAGAAACCTTCATTACATGTGTTATCCAAGTCTTGGATGAAAGTCACAGTTTTGAATGATATTTATATTTTTAATTTCATGACGTATTGTTGAAGACTTCCTAGCCTACCCCTAGAGCGTGAAATCAAATTTTTTATTTACCCCAGTATAAAACCCATTTCTTAAACCCTCACATATTTTTTTAACTAAAACGAACGTAACATGCGCCAAAGACGTTGGCTCGAGCTGTTGAAGATTACGATCATACCATGCAATATTATTGTGGAAGTGCGAACGTGGTAGCTGACGCGTTGAGTAGAAGATCGTATGCGATTACAAGTGCGAATATACGAACCCACGTGAAGATAACGAATATACGATTAGAATCGAATTTAATCGATAAAGTTAAAGCCGCTCAAGCTACACACCCGGAGCTGATGAATGTGAAGAAGAAGGTTCAACAAGGCGTTGTTCTAGAACCAAGAATTGACGAAGAGAGGAAATCTCAACCCTCGATTTAATTGGCCCATTTGAAATCCTTGATCGAGTAGGAGCTGTGGCTTATAGACTTGTTTTACTGCCAAGTATGTCTCGTGTTCATAACATTTTTTTTCACGAATCGATGTTACGTAAATATGTGGATGACCCGAACCACGTTATTAAATTAGAACTAAACGATATAGCAGAAGATTTAACGTACGAGGAGCTACGTGTTAAAATATTGGATAAGAAGGATTGTATTCAACACTCAAAGGTTATACCTTAAGAATTAGAATCTGAAATGAAGTCAAGATATCTTTACCTCTTCGGCATACCAGGTACATACGTAAATTTTGAGGGCAAAATTTCATAAGGAGGGGAGATTGTGAGACCCCAGATTTTATGAATAAAGATTTAATTTTCTCGAAATATTTTTTTGAATATTATGGTGTGGATTTGATATAATGTTATAGTTGTGGGTTGTATTTATAAATTTTGAAAAGTATGCAAGTTGTTGTATAATATTTGATTAGTCGGGAAATATTCTTTTTGTCGGGGAATATCCGTACGACGATACAATCATTGGTGGACTCCATAACACAATTACTGTCGGATTGAGAAAATGACAAAAATACTTTACGAAAATAACGGCAGAAGTTTTACCGTTAACTGTTGAAACACCCGGTGTTAAAAGTACAATAATACGCATGGTTGCATAGTAGCACACAATATTGATTATTGATGCTTACGTGATAAGTCACTCAGTTTTGTTTTATTGGTATTATTAATGTAATAAAACAAAATACTTTTATAAAGTTATTCTATAAATAGAATATATTATATTCAATTATGCATAGTATTTTGTATAGTAAAATCTTTTTATATAAAACATAATACTTTTATAATATTATTCTATAAATAGAATATATTATATGTTATCATGCATAGTGTTGTATAGTGCCTGCATAGTGTTTTGCATAGTAAAATCTTTTTATATAAAATAAAATACTTTTATAAAGTTATCTATTTTATTAGACAATAATTAAAATATATTATATTTTATTATACATAGTGTTTGCATAGTGCCTGCATAGTGTTTGCATAGTAAAATCTTTTATAAAGTTATTTGTTTTATTAGATTATACATAGAATATATTATATTTTATTTAAAAGATTTTGCTTTAAATATGGAACGTCAGATTAAAGTAAATCAATCTGGACCGTTCATGAGTTAGTTACTGCAGTCCATTTTTTTTTATAAATAGAAGCTCATTCATTCATTATTTCTTACGAATTCACTGAAACTCTAGAGAGAGAAAATATAGAGAGAAAGAAAAAAAGTATTCTGCTACTTCACTACTCACATATCCAGTACTCTTCTTCTTAAGGTAGGGGATATTATTTGTTGTACTCATAAGGGGTATTCTTTCTTTCTTATTCATGAAGAGAACTTCTGTTATTTCATTCTTTATTATTCTGTTGGAATATCCTGTCTGTGCGTTTTACGTCAGACCTGGTTCCGTCTTTATTATTATTCTGTTGGAATATCCTGTCTGTGCATTTTACGCCGGACCTGGTTCCGTCTTTATTGGTATTTTGTTGGCATAACTTGTCTATGCGAAGTACTGCATGCATGGTGATTTCTGTTATTATTCCATTCTTTATTATTCTGTTGGAATAACCTGTATACGCGAGATACCCTATACTTGGTGAAATTCTTCTGTTATTTCATTCATTATTATTCTGTTGGAATATCCTATCTGTGCGTTTTACGTCGGACCTGGTTCCGTCTTTATTATTATTCTGTTGAAATATCCTGTTTGTGCGTTTTACGCCGGACCGAGTTCCATCTTTATTATTATTCTGTTGGATTATCATGTCTGTGCGTTTTATGCCGGACCTGGTTCCGTCTTTATTGGTATTTTGTTGGAATAACTTGTCTATGTGAAGTACAGCATGCATGGTGATTTTTGTTATTATTTCGTTCTTTATTATTCTGTTAGAACATCCTGTATGTTCTTTACGCATTACCTGGTTCCGTAATTTATTATTCTGCAGGAATAACCTGTCTATGCGAAGTACCGCATGCATGGTGATTTCTTTTGTTATTCCATTCTTTATTATACTCAGTTGGTTAAAACTTTGACTTCCATACTCCATGAAATTAGTGGAATATCCTTGATACTTGCGCTTCATCCAGTATCTTTTCATGGAAATATTCTTCTGGGCATTCTTGAATTTTACTCTACAAAGCAATATCATGTTGACAATTTGGACGTTATTAGTTACTAGATAAATTAATTCTTGAACTTATTTTATTGAATTCTTATATCATTGTCATCATCCTCATGCTAATATTTTGTTGAAAGTCATCTGTGGCATGTAGTGCATAGATGGACTTGGTATGATTATGACCAGGGATTATTCAGTGTAATCATGACCGTAATGTTGCAAATGATGTGGAAAAAGTCCTCATTGGCCCGTAGTGCATTGATGGACAGTTTTTGGTATGAATATGGCTATGGATTCTCTTCGGCCAAGGGTGCAAAGATGAATTTTTTTATGGCATGATCAGGACCGTTGATGAAAATATGATTATCTTTAGCCGTAGTGCATGGATAATTCGTGGTCGTGATACTAAAGAATATCCTTGGCCGTAGTGCAGGGGTGATTCGATGATGTGGATTATTTATTAAGCTGAGTCTCAGCGATAAAAGTGATGAAAAACCTTTTAAATCATAAAAGATAGTAGATTTTATTCTCTACTTGACTCTTTTAATGGATTGCTTGTTCCGCTGCAGTTAAACTTGATGTTTGTTATATTGTATCAGTTTAACATTGTTTAAGGCTAATGATAATTTATTCTGCATTATCTTAGTCATAATATTTCTTACTGGGCTAGTTGAGCTCACCATTTCTTTCACTGTTCTCTTCAAGAAATGAGAACGTAGCTGGGACTAGTCGGGGAAAAGAGTGATGGTCCTAGATGGTGCATTAGTAGTCCTCACTTTTCTGTGAAATAGTGTGATAATAATTGTAATGAGGACTCCTTTTGAGTTTGTATACTCTCTAGTAGTCAATATTTGTATTCAAACTCACAGTTTATGTTTTGTCGTATTGTACATGACAATTGTATTATTAAGTTGTATTTGAATTCTGTACCATGTATATGGCGACTCAAGATGGGTGATGTATACCTAATTTTGGGGGCGTCACAATGAGAATGTGGATAAATGGGACGAAAAAGCTATCTTTTAAGCACGCTTTGTTCAAGTCCCGGTAATCCACACAAACTCGCACCTTCCCTCCAGGTTTAGGCACGGGCACAATGTTGGATATCCACTCAGGGTATATGGACACCATGATGATGCCAACTTGAAATTGTTTCACAATTTCTTCTTTCACCTTCAAACTCCACTCAGGTTTCAATTGCCTGAGCTTTTGCTTGACTGGCTTAAATCCCTCTTTAATGGGAAGGCGATGAAGGACAATGTCAGTGGACAAACCCACCATGTCTTCATGAGACCATGCAAACACATCCTGGAATTGAGTTAATAGTGTAACTATGTCATTCCATTAGTTTGGGTAAGGTCTAAACCAATCTGGATTAACTTAGGGCTTTCTAAGGTTCCGAGATTGAAATAAGTGGTTTGATCAAGGTTGGGTTTAGGTTTGTCTTTGACCCATTCTTGAATTTCTGGAGGCACCTCAATGTCATCCTGTATTTCCATCAAGGCTAAATTCATCTATATATCAAAGGTACAATCCTTGTGGAGAAGAGGCACCGCATCAGCAAGTACAGGCACATCTAAATTCAGAGTCCTGAAACAAAATATGCTTTCACTTAGTGTATATGAAATGTGTTGATCATACACAGTGTTAGCATATACTGGAAAAATAAACTGCTAATACTGTACAGAAATGTAAGCAATTATTATATCTACAGGGCAGAAAGAGTTTCTGCCCGCTTTACCCTTGACAACCAATGAAAGGAGTGTTGTTTTAATTGGCAAGGGCAAAGTTCGGGTGGAACGCAGTGATGTAGGGATTGTCATCATCTTCCCTGTCCCGAATGATGGCCATTACGTCTGGGTAATCATCATCTGAGGTGTATCTGTTGGTATGTTCATCATGAACGATGATGCGTATGCCTGATATCATTCAGATGACGTCTTGCTTGATTCTTCGTTCCTCTTCTTCCACTGCAGGATTTGGAACAAAGACTTCTTTCTCCTTTACCGGCACCAGCTTGGGAAATAACATAGCCATTACATTGGCTGGCACCTTTACAGGAGGTTGTGCGAACTCAGAGCGTGAAGGCAAAGATAAACGCCACATGGTTGAAGCTGAAGGAACCTGCTGATGGTTATAAGGATTCCTATGACTAGAACTGGCAGAATAGCCTAGTCCAGCTATTTCAGTTTGCTTGGTTAATCGAATTTGGTACTTGATACCCTGGCAATCGTTACCCAACCCTTGTCTCGGTTCATGACCCAATGACATCTTTTCTTGAGTAGCTGACATTACTTCGGCAGAAATCTTGGGTTCGGGTAATGGCATTCCAATAGCATGGTATTGGGTATTGATTACTTCCAAGGCATTAAAATTGACCGGTTCAACATCTGCATTGGCATTGATGAATGGCATGTCCCCGTGCTAAGGACACTCTGGTTCAGCGTTGATCGTGACCATGTTATTGTTGATAATGTATTTCAACTGTTGATGAAGAGTGGAGGGGACTGCCCCTGCCATATGAATCCATGGTCGTCTCAAGAGCAAGTTGTGTCCTGAATCTATCTTGAGCACATAGAAAGATACGCAGAATGTATGAGAACCAATTTCTATTGGCAGTTTAATTACTCTGACCGAATTCCGACGGGCTCCATCAAAAGCTTTGATGATAATATGGCTACTCCGAATTTAGTTGAGATTGATATTCATCTTTACCAAGGTAACGCATGGATAGATATTTAGAGAAGAACCTCCATCTATCAAGACTCCAGCTAGCATGTATCCAGAGGATAAGAACGCAATGTGCAACGGTTTGCAATGACCGATCCCCTTGGGCGGTATGTCATCATCAATAAAGGATATCACATCGTTGTTGAAAATGTGATCAATCAGATGTTAAAATTTTCCCGTATCAACTCCATGGGTATTTTTCCCTTTGATTTGATGGTAGACTTCATCACCCGTTGGGAAAGATACAATGGATTTTCCTTCGACACTGTAGCAGTTGTATGTGAGGTGGATCCTTCACCTTCTCTATAATTCCACGGAACTTTGCTCAAGCTAACAATAGGATATTGTGCTCTGTACGACAAGTTGATTGGCTCGGGAGCGAACACTTTCAAAGGATTGTTGCTTCCCTTGAGTTAAATTGTTGGCATTGTGAGTGATTTATTAATCCCATCTGTTTCAGTGGATATGACTGCTACCACACTCTTCCACTTAGTAGGACCTGTATTCTCACTTGCACGTAACACAGTATCATCGTTTGCTAATTGCAGGACACCGCTGTCAATTAGATTTTGGATAAGGTGGCGGAGTGCCCATCATTCTTCTGTGCTGTGACCGCGAGACTGGGAGTGATATTGACATACTCCATCAGAGTTATACCGTCCTGAACTGGGGCTTATTGGAGGTAGAAGGGAACTGATCCTTCCTTCATTGATTAACATATGAAGGATTTCCTCCATAGGTTGGCCTAAATAGGTGAATTCCCTTTTGTTGGCAAAATCCCGACGAGCTTTGGCATTTGCTCTCTTTGTCACTTTGTCTTCCAGTATTTCATTTTCTGAAAGTGACGAGGGAATATTCATGACAAGAGGTAGGAGACTGGCATGCTCATGGATGATTAATTGACGTGTTACTTGATGCTGATAAGTCACCAATTCTGCCAATTGTTCAATTTGCTTGTTAGAGCCTTTATTTTTCGTTCCATTTTTAACTGGAACTTGACATAATCCCATTTGTCATCAACTTTTTTGAGGGTCTGGGAGGATTCACAGTTGAAATTGGAACTCTGTCCGTTACTCCAATTTATCATGTTGACCTCTTCTTCTTTGTGTTGAGGAAGAGGGTTGTCTTGAACATGAGGCTGATCTAGTTTGGTGACCACTATTTTCCCATTGTCTATCAGGTCCTGGATCTTGTGTTTCAAGGCCCAATAATCCTGAGTATCATGTCCAAGTGCCCCGGCATGATAAAAACATTTTCGAGCAGCATTGAAACCCCTTCCATTAGGGCTGGCTGGTGGAAGAAGATGCGTAATTTTCTTCTGTGTTGTCAGAAGATTGAGAATGTTCTCAAGGGTGTCCCCTATGAGTGTAAACACTCGAGGGCATTTAACTTCTCCACTATTTGGTATTGGAGGGTTCGTATACTGTGCTTGAAAGGGAGTGTAGTTTCTCTTTTGAATAGGCATGTTCTGATTGCCTTTTTGACCCTGTAGTATCAGGGAAACATCTTCCTCTTTCTTTTTATGGACCCTCCGGGGGTTGTTCCCATAATTTCTGAATTAGATGTGATCAGCAACAGCTTTGAGTGCAACTAGGTCTTGAATCTTTCTGGACTTCAAACCCATCTCAGCCATCTCCCCATGTTTGACCATTTCTGAAAATGGTTTGCCGATACCGGCTAAAACCCTTTCATAGAAAGGCGCTTCTTGTATGTCTATAAAAAACATGACCATCTCTTACTCTGTCATGGAAGGACTAACTTGGGCAGCCAGGCGTCTCCACATTTGAGCATACTCTCTGAAAGACTTGTTAGACTGTTTCTTGATCTTGGTAATTTGATACCGATCAGGAGCCATCTGAGACTGAAAGCTGTATTGAGTGAGGAAAGCATGTGCTAGCTCTTCCCAGCTATGGATCTTTGAATTATCTAATCTTGTGTACCACGAACAGGCTTCTCCAGTTAGACTTTTATGAAACAATTGCATTATGAGCTTTTCGTCCTCTACGTAAGATCCAAGTTCTCCAATAAACACCTTTAAATGTGTAAGGATCTCCTAACCCGTCTTATTTTTCAAAGTCAGGAGTTTTAAACTTTTTTGGATAATGAACACCAGGGAAAATGCAAAGATCAGCATATGAAACACTCCCGTGTGTTCCAATTCCTTTGATAGCACGAAGGGTCTCTTCCATTTGGAGGACTTTCTTTTTGATGTCACCAGTGTCTGGGTCTCTAGTGGGATGGGCAGCATCATGAGTTTTGTTGGTCGTATCCAACTGTAGTTCAGGTATGGTAATGACCTGAGTTCCCCCTTGTGTGGTGGATTCAGCATGTATGGGTATTTTTGGACCCTGATTGGACTGGTGTAATTCTTTGAGTAGAACAGCCAAAATTTTAATTTATTTGCTTAGTCCATCGAATTCTTTGCGAGAAACTGGATTATGTTCAGTATGGTCGAATGACGACATGATTGACTATAAGCTTGTTGCCTTTTTGGACTTTGACCGGGTAGTAGGTCTGATTGGTTCCCTGCGAAAGACTTGCATAGTTTAGTCTTTAGGGAATTTGTATAATAACATGCTATGTGATGGGTCCATTTTAGGAATTTTATCCTGCAAAACGGATGTCAGCTGTTTGTAGCATGTTAATAATATGTATATGTACACATTTTTTCATATTTCTTATTACATGGAGATAGATATTGAATGAAATTACAAGTAATTGTGTTTACAAGTAATTGAAATGAGAGCATGAAGAGACTTTCTTCCGTTTTGGATTTATCAGAGGCTGACCTATATTTGGTTACTCTCGCGACTTTTTGGCATGAAGGTTCCCAAATCATCACAATCTATTTGACAGGAAATTAATCTGGTCTTTCAACTGGAGCGAATTTGGGTGGTGCATTTCCTGAGCCTCGAAGAATTAGTCTTCTCACGAGTCCAGTAATCAAACACCGACGAGATAGCCTCCAGGTGGAAGGACCACACAACATACATTCACATACATCACGTCTCACCGTATAAAAATGATGACATGTGCGAAGCACTAATATCACAAGCAGATATGGTGCGAAGCACTAATATCATAAGCAGCTATGGTGCGAAGCACTAAGTGCAGTCAGGAAATGCATTCGTACACATTCATCAAATGTAAATGCAACATCCACACACAAGTAGATAACAATTTTGAAAAAATTATAATAGCGGCTTAAGTCCTCTTACTGGAGTCCCCAGCAGAGTCGCCACCTGTCGACGTCGGGATTTTTAGATGTCCCTTTCCGTTACTTGTTCTTTGGTGTTCTCATTTTAGGTGAGAGTTGTTTGAAAAAATAAGTGAAAAAGGCCCAACATGTATAATGTCGATGATGACGGTTAAGAGTCGCCAGTTGATTTTTTAAATGGTTGTACCAACACAACCGAGAAAAGGTTTGCACATTGACCCAGTGATGTGACACTGCTAAATGGGTCGGTGAAACCGAGATTCATTAGGGTCCAGGGACTTGGTTATGCAGAGGGAAGGTGTTAAGCACCACCCGACTTTCGTGTTACCACGGTGACCGCCTCTTTTCAAGAAAATATTAACTGAATGTGTGTGTGTGGGGGTCAATGTGCTGTTATTTGGAAGTAGTGCGAGGCCTCGTTCGCACCTACATACACAGGGTTTGAATTTATGTAAAATTTCAGTTTTTAGAAAGATGTGGCAGTGATGTTTTATAAAAGAGGTTTTTCAAACCCTGATGCTCAATAGTAATTGAGACCTTTTACACTCCCATTTTATTAAGTGTTCGGCTTGATTGATTTTATTTTACAGATGTGAGGCATCCGTACGAAAATAATGTACAAAATAATGCCGACTTCCTCATGGGTATGGAAACCATCTGAGGAAATTCAGACACTGCAGTGTAATTTACAAGCTGCTTATAGCTAAAAATGTCCATCACAGGACTCGAATCTAGATCCAATTGGATGAATATGTGATCATATGATTCCTAGGCGCACAAGATACCGCAATTTGTATGAAAGCAGTAAGCAGGTATATATATAAAAGCTTTAAATATATATATATATATATATATATATATATATATATATATATATATATGTGTGTGTGTGTGTGTGTGTGTGTGTATATATATATATATATATATATATATATCTATATATATATATACAGACATGATCACCAACCACGAAGCACCTCCATGGGGGATCAGAAATATAAATAAAACTGTAAAAGTTATCAACCACTACGGAGGAAACTCCAGGCGGGACAAAACGTAAATAAAGATGTAAAGCTATCAACCGCCACGGAGGGAACTCCAAGCGGGACAAAATGTAAAGAAAGCTATACAAAGCGATCAACTGTCACAAAGTAAACTCCAGGCAGGACGAAACATAAAGAAAGCTATAAAAGCGATCAACCACCACGAAGTGAACTCCAGGCGGGACGAATATATATATATATATATATATATATATATATATATATATATATATATATATATATATATATATATATATATATATATATATAAAGCGAGTTAACGAACTGGATGTAAAATCTAGGCTCATCGAACAGAGTTCGATTAAACGCACCGATGTAAAATCCAGGCTCATCGAACAAAATCCGACAGTGGTTCATATATATATATATATATATATATATATATATATATATATATATATATATATATTAAAGCAATAAATGCTCCAGACCGAAGACTAGGCTCATCAAACAAAGTTCGATACACAGACCGAAGTCTAGGTTCATCGAACAAAGTTCAACATACAGTTCATATATATATATATATATATATATATATATATATATATATATATACAGACTGAAATGAAACCACGGACCGAAGTCCGGGCAAAAACAAGCAACACGACTCTCAACGTAAAGAAGGGTGTGTGCAAAGATGAAGAGAAAGGCTTTAAAGTGTGTGAGAAGGCTTACAGTTGACTGCCAAAGAAGACTTCTATATCTTTAAAGTGGGTAAACACTGGCTTTTGTAGGTACATAAGAAGCTATATGTGAGCTCACAGGTGTTTAAAATGAGAAAGTACACTATATGGGGTGAGTATAGAGCAAATTGGGTGATGCTTCCTCGCCGTTTTTTCTTGCAAAATAGCCACTCCAAGCCCTCTATTTATAGAGGATGGTGCCGCAGGTGTACCTGCGGCTGAGCCGCAGGTGTATCAGAGGCAACCCGGGTGGGCCTGGGTTTCTCGGGTCGGATCGTCTCGTAGTACGTGTACTCGGGCACTATAATGTCCACTAGAACTTTTAGAAGTGCAATCCAGGCATCTGATTGAGGTATACAAGACCTATTTCGGACCGCCGTTGTCGAGAGTTATACAAAAAAATAAGATTAGAGTTTGTACGAAGTCATTGAAGATGGGACGATTCCCTCCGGTCTTCAAGCTTTAAATTCTATCCGTTACCCCACATAATAGTCACTCGGGATTGGTTGTTTTTGGCACTTGTGGGACATCTTTGCATAGATATTTGTATGAAATGTTGAGACGATATGGCATGACATCGTGTTGGCGAGATGACGATGTTGCCCCTCACCAATGTTATCACTGGATTGGGCTGATAAAGCAGACGTTGCTCAGAGCTTCGCTGAGATTGGACTGCTGCATTTGTTGAAGGTCCTAATTATCATCTTTTAGGTGTGTCTGTCCTCCCGGTATTATCTTTGGGTTGGTTCATAGTATCTCATTGTGATAGCCGAGATTGAAGCTGGTCGCATTTGAAACAAGCCTTTCCAGAGTTATCGCCGAAACTGTATTCCTTGGGGTTATCATCAACGTTGGCGGCTATTCCCATGGTTGGGACTGAGGCTGGACACCTCAGGGTTATCTCCGACATTAATTGGTCTTCTCCGGTGTGTGTTCCGGTATTGGATCTACACGCCTCCGGGTTATATTCGAGATTGGAATTGTTACTCCCAGTGTGTGTTCTGGGGTTGATGTTGAACTTCCGGTAGTATCCGGTACGGATATGGATTGTGTGACACCCCCAAATCCGGGTACTTCAATTCCATGGGATTTGGTGTTCACTGTACAAATATCATCTATCTATCTACCCATAATAAATGCAAACCATGTAATAGATAAAAATAAAATCTTCCCTTAAAAGGGTTACAACATCTGAATCATAAACATAATCCCAGGTTAAACAAATTCCTCAACAAATTCCTCCTCAGGATCCTCCTCAGGATCAGTCTTAGGTTCATGCTCCTGACCAACAACGGTGATCAATGTAGATGATTCCCTCTGCACCAGTTGGTCCCTAACCACATGAATGTCTCGGGGCTCTTCCTCTGTCAGTACTATAGGTACATGGGGTTCTTCCTCCCCAGCTTGACTAGCTTGTCCAACATTCGACATCCTGACAACAAAATTTTAAGTTTTAGTTACTAAGTCGTATCATCTAACAAATACTTTAACACATAAACACATAAAGTCTTTTATTATCTTCAATGAATTACATAAATTCATTTCTTATAACTCGATAAGAGTTTTCCATCACTATCTTCTTTCTATAAGGCTACTACCTAAGGTTTTTCCCCCACCTAAGGTTCATAACCTACAACTTTGATACCAACTTGTGACACCCCTAAATCCGGGTACTTCAATTCCACGGGATTTGGTGGTCACTGTACAAATATCATCTATCTATCTACCCATAATAAATGTAAATCATGCAATAGATAGAAATAAAATCTTCCCTTAAAAGGGTTACAACATCTGAATTATAAACATAATCCCTGGTTAAACTAACCTTAAACATCTGTGCGGAAATATAAACAATAAGTCTTAAACAACATCATTAACTCAAGTCTAACATAAATACATCATGAAATAAAATAACAAGTCTTCATCACTTGCTAACTTTGCCCTTGCCTTTACTAGTGGAAGGTTCATCGGTTCTTTCGTTCTTAACTGCAATGTTATTATTAAGCAAGAGTGAGCACTATTGCCCACAAGTATAATAATGAAATAACAGTATAATAACATGCGAGTAAATCAAAGACATCTGAATAAAAGCTCAACTTTTGAATCAAGAATGAATAACAAGAATCAAAAAAATTTTGAGGGTCATAAGACCTTGAACTATGTCCTAGGTTGTCGAGGGTTATACTTGAAACCTTTGACAGTCATAAGACTATAGACCTTTCTACTCGTACTTAGGGGGATCAGCCCTTAGTACTATACTGCGTACAATATCTTAATGCTAACGCATAAGTAAATCCCTCTGCAGGGTTGTTCATCTCAGTTTGACATTCGAGTCTGCACCAAAGGAAGTTTGGTTTGGATAATTCAATAAGGGTTCTGAAATTTAGAACGTTCATCAACGAAGGACTAGTTGAATCAATAAAGTTCACTAGTCTAATAAGGTTCAACAATAATGATATTCGATTTGAATAATAATCTCAAGACGTATACAATAGGGCAATTATTGTATAACTGAATCATGCTTTGAAAAGATAATCAATCTTTAATATATATTTGAACTTGAATAATAATAATGATAATTCACTCGAGATAACTAATAAACTTGAACAATAATGACAAGTAGGGTTAGGAAACTTGCCTCGTGCGTAGATTACACTTTAACTAAACACGTTCTTTGAATTTAATCCTACATACCATTCACATTCACAATACCAGTTAATTATAACTTAACTAATCATCAAAACTCATTCTCTTTGTCTACTTTGATTATTAACTATACTCAGTTAATTTACCACTTTGTCATATAATTTATACTTCATGAATAATAAGCTAATTATGTATTCAATAATTCGATCCACGTGCAATTATGTTATTTACATGTTAAACATCTATTTTACATCTCATTATACTTCTAAGATGTTTACATGTTCATTACATTAAGTTAACAATACATTGCTAGACTTAACAGTTTAAAAATTACATTTCTGGACCATTCTGCAGAGTGGCGTTGCGGCGTCACGTTTATACTAGGTCTTGGCGCTGCGGTGCCATGGCACTGCGGCCGGACACTTGGCGCTGCAGTGCGGTGGTACTGCGGCACGGGACTTAAGGCGTTGGACTGGCGCCACGGCGCGGTGAACCAGAAACTGTTCTGCAATTCGCGAAAATTGCAGAACAGAGACAAAAAATTCCAATTAAATTATCACTACACGAATTTAATCATACCCACATATTAGAATTTGTATATAATCATTACCCAACATTTAGAAAGTGATTTAAACCCATTAAAACACATAATCACAGAGTTTAAGCATGCAATTTCACTAACTTTTATGTTCTTGAAGGTTTTGAAAATAAAACATGAAAATTGACATTATGGATTCGTTATAACACCGAATCCGTTCATTTAAACTTTGTTCTCTTCGTATCAAAATGCATAATAATATACGAGTTTAAAATTTAGGGATAATATATGATCAACACATGAAATACCACGTATAAGGCCATATGGCCTTAACCCAAACTCTATAATTTTGTAGAAATCATATACTACGTATTTTCATGAAACTGCTGTTATGGTTTACAAAATATATAATTAATTACGATTTGATAACATCTTAACCTATATATGCACATAAGCCTTACAATTTCCCAGCATAGAGACTTTACAGAAAACTGTGAAAGCCATTTTATCAAAACTTGAATACGTGAAATTTAGAATTTGGGAAGGAGAGATTACCTTGAGAATAAAGTATATATGTGTAGACTTAGATTCTTTCTTCAATCACTGAGTTCTCACAAAATCCTCTGGACTCTCTCTTGAATTTCTCAATCTCTCTCTCTGTATCTCTAGACTTATCATGTAATAATAAAAAGAAAAGGAAAGGAGAGTACGTATAAAGGAAGAAACTGACGCGCGTTATGGAGGTCAGTTACCCATCATGGGTAATTGCAATCAACTCCCACTTAGGCTATGTTTGGATAGCTTTAATTGATTCAAGTCATTTAATTTAATAAAAGCTTTACCACATAGTTTAATTCATGTCACACCCACTTGCACAATAATCCATATATCTTATTTAATATACATAAAATATAATAACTTCTCATAAATTCACATAGTCATATATTTAATTTCCTCATTAATTAATAATATCAAATTATTAAATCTCAATTGAATTATTACATTAATTAAAATAACATCATGCTTGATTAAATATTTTATTTAATTCAATAAGCTCACATAATTACATATTTGAATAATAATTATACTCTACATTAATTTAATAAATGTAACACATAATTAAATTAATCTACCACAATTGCATCAAATAATTATTTAATCCAAAAATTAAATCATCGAAAAATATTTATTTAATTCAATAAATATTAAAATTAATTTAAAAAATCTCGTTTGTCACATCTTTCCCCCCTTAAAAGGATTTTGTCCCCAGAATCACGACTCAATAAATTCGACCCGTTACAGATTGTCTTTTAGGGTTCCCTCTTAAAAGACGAATTTGTCCTCCTACAATGTTAGTGACAGTAGTACAGAAAATTTCAAGTGTCTACAGGCACGCCGAGAGCCATTATAAGTGATGAAGGTAGTCACTTCTGCAACAAATCATTTACAACTCTGTTGGCAAAGTATGGGGTCAACCATAATGTAGCGACGACTTATCATCCCCAAACCAATGGGCAGGTGGAGGTGTAGAACAGAGAAGTCAAGAAAATTCTGGAAAAAGTGGTGAACTCGAATCGAAAGGATTGGTCTCTCCGATTGGGTGATGCATTATGGGCATACCGGACTGCATATAAGACACCGATCGGGATGTCACCATATCAACTAATATACGAAAAGGCTTGTCACCTACCAGTCGAGCTACATCACAAGGCCTACTGGTCCATTCAGAAACTGAACTTTGAGCAAGCAGCTGTGGGTGAAAAGAGGCTACTACAACTAAATGAGCTCGTTAAATTCCGACTTCAGGAATACGATAGCGCTAAACTATACAAGGAGAATGTCAAGAAATGGCACGACAAGAAAATCATGCACCGAAATTTTGAGTCGGGGCAATCAATACTGTTTGTCAACTCACGATTGAGGTTGTTCCCAGGAAAGCTTAAGTCAAGGTGGTCGGGACCATTCACCATCAAAACAGTGTTCACACATGGCGCAATCGAACTATATAATTGAAATCCATTAGAGACGTTCAAGGTCAATGGTCAACAGAGCATTACTGGGGTGGAGATTCGAACTGGGATGCCGTCAACATTACCCTTGCCGATGCTCAGTGATATAAGAGGCACCGTCGGGCTTGCGACGTTAAAACTAGCGCTACTTGGGAGGCAACCCAAGATGAAAGAGAAACACAGAGCTAAGAAGTCACTGACCCACTAGCGCTGGCCGCACTGCCCAAATCACAGGCCTAGCACGGGGCACGCTACAAGCTCAGTCCCTTCATGACATGCAGCGTAGACCGTGTTACTTCGTCGAATTCATAGCGCTGGGCGCGCCATACACAGCACGGGGCGCGCTTATGTTCATCTCACCTTTTGACCCCCTGGTGCGAACCGCGCTCTCCAACACTGATACGCAGCGCGAGGCGCGCTGGTACGCCAGCACCTCCTAACTCCCTAGCGCGGGGCGCGCTATCTTTCGCTTCTCCACAGCTCAGGCCGCGCTACTCGTAATACCCATGCGCCTATATGTTTTAATTGTCGTGTCCTAAGCCATAACCCCCCACTTTGCCTTTCCTTCATCAAATCAAATTCCCCCAACTCTCCTACACCCTTTCAACTTCCATTATTCCATTATTCCATAACTCCATAACTCCAACACTAATGCCAATACCCCATCACTCCTCCTTTTCAACTTCTATTCACATTACACCCACTCACCTTCTATCTCCCAACCCGCGTTGGTTTTCCATCCCCTATATGAACTCCAACTACACTCCACCAATTTATATCAACTATACACACTATACTCCAATCCTATATCTAATTCATTCATTGCACAAATTCTTTCAATTGGGGACACAATTACAACAAGGGAAACTCAATTTATTCAAGGTAAGCACAACTCCCTTCTTGCTCAATCTTCTTCTCTGTCATTGATAGCAAGTACGTAGATCACCTTGGATATTGGGTGTTTGTTTTCACAATTTGGCTAGTAAAATAACACTAAGTAAGCTATTTTGGGGAAAAACTCTATTCGCTTACCAACTATTTGATAAAAATCATAAATCAAACCTTGAGCCTAATCATCCTCAGAAACATCATGTCTTCCCACAAAAGACAACACCCATCCTCCTCCACTGCTAGGCCTCAATATGATCACACAAGGTTTGTTAGTGAGAGGGCCGCCGAACGGTTCAAGTCATCCATTGACAAGAAAACTTTGGTGCTTGAACGTGGATTGAAGCCGAGTGCTAATTTGGATGGCGACATGGCTTTGCAAATTGTTGAGCGTAATTGTTTTCAGTTAGTCGAACAACCACTTCCAGCGGCAATGAACATTGTGAAAGAGTTTTATGCCAATGCAATGGAACATGTCAATCACATAGTCATGGTTCAGGGTAAACTGGTGGCATTTCATGCCGATGCTATCAACGAGTATTTTGGGTTAGAGGCAGCACAAGATGACCAATATGAAGATGGGTTGCCCGAGTTAGATGAGTTGATTGTTCGATTATGCAAACCAGGAACGCAATGTGTAATTCAAACTGGAACAAATGAAAAGATAAGTTTTCCCCACTCTGCACTTTGTCGGGATGGAAAATCTTGGTATGCATTTATGTGTGCCCGTTTAATGCCCACTCGCCACCAAAACGATGTCATTAAGGCACGGGCTCGACTATTGTATGGGATTGTTCATCACCATTTCTGTGTGAACAACTCTATTGCGTTCTACAATGTCGATGTCGGTGAGTGTATTCAAGAGTCCATTGACCGGTTGTTACGAGGGAATACTATGGAAGGTTTGCTGCATGGGTTCTTAATAACTGATTTGTTCCGTAAAGCTGGTGTGTAGTGGTAACCTTCCGAGCCTATCCAACACCCGATGGCTATCATTGATCAAGCCACAATTGAGAGGTACATGGCATAGGATGGGACGAGATCACATCCACATGGAGAAGGCTATATTATGATCCGACAACCCTCACCCCCAATTGGAGCGGAACCAAGGCAGGAGCTACCACCTAGAGTGTCAAGGAATCAATTTCGGTGGTTGGATCATTGTCAAGATCTAATGCATCAGTACAACGCCAATGCATTCAACACGCTTGATGATGCATTTTCCCGCTGCAATCCAACTGTATCTCTGGTAGTCAAGCCCATTCCTCCTAACCTGCCTACATATCTTCCATCTGACGACGACGAGTAGTGACTCGTTCTCAGGGAAGGCCTCGTACTTTAATTTGACTTATTTTGTCGTAATGAGTTCATTACTTGATTTAAGTTTAGGTGATTATGTTTCTGCGAATCATGTTAGTACGTTTAGTTCATAAGTTCTTTAGTCGTTATAATTGTCTCATTATAATTGTCGTAATAATATTAAAGAAAAAAATAGAATATATATAAAAACAACAAAAATATTTTTCATGTAGTTTGCATGAATCAAGTTATTAGATTGTATATGTTGATTATTGGCCAAATATGAGATTGAAATTACGTAGACAAGTACATTACTAAGTATGAAAACCATGATGTAGTTTCTGTTATAATTTGGATCTTGTTCTGCTTTGAAACTAGTATAATACGGGTAGCACGTTAATAGCATCTGTGTTAATGGATTAGTTCAAATTGATACATAAAGATTTTCTAAAGGATACTGCTAGTGTAAACGAGAAAGTGACAAGGATAGGCAGTGAAAGCGATAATTAGATTCTTTTGGTCCGCTTTAGATCCTCCCCGTATATATATATATATATATATATATATATATATATATATATATATATATATATATATTGAGTTGAATGAATTGAGTCCTGTGGTGGGTCAAGAAGAAGTGTGAAAAGCACTCCCCATAAACATAGGCGTGAGATGGAGCGTAAAACGCACTCACTATCCATCATCTAAAAATAAATGGTTAAATGTGAAATAAGAAAAAAAAAGCCCCCTTAGATGATGAATGAAGCATAAGTACCATATGTGAGCCCTTCGTAGTTGTAATTGTTTAGTTTTAGTTGGAACTTGTCTGCTTTTGAACTTTTTGAGTTTGTGCTATATGATTCCTAATAAGAAACTGGTTATGTATTGAATTTGAGTCGATATCTGTTAGCATGGGTGTTGAACACACACACACACACACACTATCCTAGTGATAACATTTTAAGATGCAAAGATTGATAAGGAGTTTCGGATTGGTTTTGTTATGAAGTCTAACATGTTTATTTAATTTTTCTGAGGCTGTATGAGTAAACTATTTTTACTGTCTTAATACTGGATTCGTAGTTTTTATTTGTTAGTGCATTGCATTGCATTTTTCTTTAGTAGAAGTAATGTTCAAGTTTGGGGGAATTTGATGAGTAGGTTTTCAACCTATGATTTATGTTCATTTAGTTTGTTATACTGTAAGTTTTT
Source organism: Panax japonicus (assembly GCA_020205505.1). NCBI lineage: Eukaryota > Viridiplantae > Streptophyta > Magnoliopsida > Apiales > Araliaceae > Panax > Panax japonicus. Next base: position 69,574 of record JAINUV010001397.1, read on the forward strand.
TTGGGTACTTTTATGTTACTTTTGATGGGTTTTGTGTTTGTTGTAGGATAATCAATGTGCCTATCAAAATGTTAGCATTAGAAGGAGATTTCAATCAATTTTTGACTTTCTGCCTATATAGCACGGACCACAGTGTGATGCATAGAGAAGTATTTCGGACTGCAGTGTGACTTCCTGGTGCTTTAGCGTGGGTCGCGCTGTCGGCGAGTGTTATGTAGTGCAGGGTGCACTGCGTCGGCATCTTTGTTGGGCGAAAAGTGATTTTGTGTTGGAAGTTGGGTAGTGTTGGGAGCTATTAATTCTTTATGTAATGTGGTCATAATAGGATTGTGGGATGGTCGTTAGTTCATTTTGTGGGAGTCTTTGAGTATTGGCTTGTTGGTATTGAAAATGATTTAGACTTCTACTTGTTTTTCTATGGAAGGAGTTAGAGTTGGATTAGGATTGGTGTTATGGATCTGAGTTGGGGATATTTTTATGTGAAGTGTTGGATTTTAGAATCATCATTCATTCAGACACATTCTGAGAACGAGACTGAAGAGCAAGAGCTTGGAGGAACGGAAGAAGAAGAATAATTTCACGAAGATTGCAGATTTGAAGGGCGAGAAGGGTGGTGTATTACTATTCTCTTTTAATTTCAAATTTTGTAATTGGGATGATGTTTTCTTTTATTTATTCAGTATTTATTCATTAGCTATGAATTAAATTACTTATTAGGCTTATAATGGATCTTTAAGTGGAACGATGATTATGTAACCTTGGTTTTCAGTTTAATAAGCTATTATGCAGTTTATCTATATTAATTTGAGCTTAAGTTTATGAATTGTCTGATCAACGATTTTATGTGGATTTTTATGAATTTGAGAGATGAGATATGAATCTAGACTTAATTAATATAGCATGTGTTCTTGATTTATGTGAATGAACAGAATCTTGATGTATGTTAAGATTGAGATATACTTGACATCGAATGTAATCATATAGAGAACTTGAACTTAAACCCTCTTTAATTATAATTCACATAGAGATATAGTGAGTTAGTTAATTAAGGTGTTTAACTTAATTCTATCTTAATTGTGGATTTGGGTTAATACAGTGTTAATACATCGAGAGGTGGTTAATACTACTTATGTGTTCTTGATTAATAAACTGGGATATTGAATTAAACTAGATTAAGGGAATAATAATCAGAGGGATGCTTAGAGTAAAGTTGTAAGCCTAATTCTCCAATATTTGTTTGAAAATTCAGTTTTAGGGTTTGTTGGTATTTAGTTGATTTTTAATAGTTTCAATATTTTCGCTTTAAAAATGGAAATTGATTAGTTTAATAAAATTAGGATTAATAGAAGATTGGTAATTGTGAGTTTAATTTATTGCTAAGTCTATGAGGGAACGATACTCTACTTACTAATATATTACTTGTTGACCACGTATACTTACGTGTTGTGCGTATATAGATTTTACCCAACAGACTGCACTAGGGTAATAGCAGAATACTCCTCTTCTTTCTCTCTATAGTTTCTATCTCTAGAGTTTCAGTGAATTTGTAAGAAATAATGAATGAATGAGCTTCTATTTATAGGAAAAAGGACTGAATTGTAACTAATTTATGAACGACCCATATTAATTACTTTTAAACGGACGGTCCATATTGATTTACTATTAAAACTTAAAGCAACGGTCCATACTGATTTACTATTAAAACTTTAAATCAGCGATCCATATTGATTTATTATTATAACTTTCCACCAGCGATCCATATTGATTTACTATTATATCTTCAACCAACGATCTATATTGATTTACTATTATAACTTCAACCAACGGTTTATCTCCTCATGGAATAATAAGCCAAACTTATAACAATTACCTCATAACAAACCCCTCTATTTATATCAAAAATTGAATAAATATTTACCACAAATCACTTATCTTTAATAAACACATTTTTAATCTATTAACAATTATTCATCATTTATATTATAACTCACAATATTTAACAACCAGATCATTCCCAGGAAAGAGGGGGACTTTCCGATGAGGATTTCTCCCTATTGGCACGCAATTAGGTGACCAAACCTCTCCTCGACAGAACTTTCTAGACATCATCAATAGTGCAAATAATAATATGAATAACTTTGTCGTCTCAATTATTAATTTAGTAATATAAAATATTGTGTAAATGATACTGTGACAATAATTGAATCAATAATATGAGATACATTATGCAACAATTACTGTAGTAATAATTGAGTATAACTGAGTAACTTCTCATGTAAGCATCAATAATCAATAATGTGTGCTACTATAAAACCACGCGTATTACTGTACTTTTACCACCGGGTAGTTCAACAGTTTAACGATAAAACTTTCGCTGTTATTTTTATAAAAATATAATTCTATCGTTTTCTAACTACGATAATACTTCCGTTGTGGGGTCCACCAATGATTGTGCCGTCATACAAATATTCCCTATTAAAACGAATATTCCTCGAACAATCGAATATTCCCTGACACAATGAATATTTTATATCAACTTGCTTACTTTGCAAAATTTTCAAATGTCACAGTTAGCTTTAACCTTTATCAATTTAACCATTTACTAAATAAAATAATAATTATAAGAAAATTGAATACTTTCATTTCATAAAATTCGGGATCTTACAAAGGAACCCAGGTCTCATCAGAAATCCAAACACGTGTTGTGACAGTTTCATTTGATCAGAGAGATCGTTGAAAGAGGAGATGTCACCATGGAGCATGTGGGCCCTCAAGACAATATTGCAGATCCATTTACTAAAGTGTTAACACAACAACAGTCCGATCGTCACTTAGAGAAGATGGATATGAGATACCACGACAATTGACTTTAGTGGAAGTGGGAGATTGAAAGTAGTATGCATACAAGTTAATTAGGTATGAGGATAAAATATATACTTTATAATCAATCTTATTTATTTATTAATAAAAGAATTATTTATTAAAGGCATTTTATTATCTACATGGTGTTGTTTTAATAATATGTGATAAACCCATAGTTTTAAGCAATGTTTTTAGAATCATGATGAGATCATGCTAATGAGATCTAAATTCTTAGATAGCTTAAAACTAAAATGTTCTCAATCAATATATTACAAAAAAATGGGATTACTGAATCCGGATAGATTGATACATACGTTGCTTGCTCATTAGATGAGAATGATTGATCTCATGATCATTTGTGTGGAGACACTAAAGTAAGTATGTAAGTACTTATTTGAGAAGAAGTTCACTAAACGTGACTCGGAAAGGAATACCTAATGGAGTTTTACTGCCTATCAATAGAAATTCATGTAGTGATAGTAGTACAAATGATCCTTAAAATTGAGATCATCATAGTATCTTATATATAATGAATTACACTTTGACTTTGAAACATTCCAGAATTTTAAATTATAATATTAAATATTTATTAATTTATATAAATATTTAATGAATGTGTTTATTGTTGAATAAATAATTATTCAATTTGAGTTGATGTGGTTTAGTTAATTATTTGTTGAATAAATAATTAAGGAGCTAAGAAAATTAATTGTTATGAGATTATATACTAATTTAATTTAATAATTAAGTTAGAGAGCTAATAATGATTAAATGAATTATAATATTTTAATTAGAAATTGTAATTAAAATAAGGTGTTAGTTGGTTAAATAAATTTATAATTATAAAGAAAATTATAATTATGTGGAAATGATTTATGTGTTAAAGTAATTTAATAGATTAATATTTGAATTTATTAAATTGGTTATTTAATTTATTAGAAGTGTGACAAATAACCTTGCTATAAAGGAGTTATTAAAATAAATTAAGGGAGTTTAATTTAGTTTTGCCAAACAAAGCCTAATGTCTATTATGTCTTTATTCAAATTGTGTTTTTCCAAACAGGGCATAAGGATTAATTGATTATAATTTTAGTGGTTAGCCAAACAATGTGACGTCCCCAAAATAGGTCCATTCCATCCAGCCCATTCTGAGTCGCCAAATACTTGGTACAGAAATAACTACAACTTTTTTATTACAACATATAAACTGTGAGTTTAAATATAGATATTGCCGTCTAGACAATATCCACACGCAAATAAATTCCCATCATAATTATTGATACATTATTTTACAAAAATGGTGAGGACTACTAAACAACTCTCTCTAGAACCTTCATTCCATACCCCGACTAGTACTCGCTACATTCTCGCCTCCTAAGAAGAAAAATGGAACAAAAAGGAAAAGGGTGAGCTCAACTAGCCCAGTAAAGAATATTATGATTAAGATAATATACAACAAATTATCGTTAGTCTTCAACAGGGAAAAGTCTAATAAAATACAATAGACAACTAGTTTTAAATCAACAACTGCAGCGGAAACAACAATTCATTAGAAGAGTTAAGTAGAGAATGCAAACTACTATCTTCTATATATGAATTTAAAAGTTCATCATCGATATTTTATCCCTGTAACCTCAATCAATATATATCTGAAATCAAATATTCATCTTTGCACTACAGGCCAAAGATATTCATCAGTTGATCATGTTCATATAAACACCTGTTCATCTTTGCACTACAGGCCAAAGATATTAATCAGTCGGTCATGTTCATCTCAACACCTGTTCATCTTTGCACTACGGGCCAAAGATATTCATCAAGAAATCATTCATCTTTACACTACAGGCCAAAGATATTCAGTAATTTCATCATTTAAGACTGAGGATGATGAAAAATATTTTAAAGGAAACGAATCCAGTGAAACAAAAGAACAAATATTAAGGATTCGTATTTTAAACAATCAAAGTTCAAAAATACTTCATAAGTAATCAGAGTGGAGTAAAATTTAAGAATGATCAAAACATGGATACAATCAAAGCTAGTATCCAGAATAGATATTTTGGACGAAAAGAAGAAATTTAATTTTTCGATGAATAGTGCCGTATTCGTGAATAGTGCCGTATACGTGAATAGTGTCGTATACGTGAATAGTGACTCTGACACCAAAAGATAGAAATTTCACAAAAAATATCATCATGCTTTGTGAATAGTACTCGTGAATAGTAACTCATGAATAGTAACTCGTGAATAGTAACTCATGAATAGTAACCCGACATGAAAAAGTTCTAAATTTGATAAAAATTTCCAACCAATAATTCGGCATAATGATATTGATGAAATAATATCATTTTCGAATAAAATAACATCTCTTACCTCGAAAGACAGTACATCTAGTTGAAACACCGGATATAGGCTATGACTTGAACTTGCACCATATAGCAATACTCAAAGTATACTCAAAATACTCACAAGAATACACTCGATAATATAGAGAGAGAAAACTTCAGTTTCTGGTATGATTTTCAATTCTAACATAAGCACCTATTTATAGGAAATTGCTTAGAACACCAAAACAGAAAATTTAATAAAATATTAATATATATTATCAAATTTCTTACGCCCACTTATCTAGATCTGAATTTAGCCATAACACATGTTAAATGAGGCTCACAAACTCACCAAAAACGTTTTTATTGAAAAACATAATTAAAACTTCCAAAAATCAATTATTTCGGAACTTCGGAATTTCAATAATTCACAATAAATAGTCCTTTTGTCAGAAAATTGTAATCTCGTGAGTTTTATAGGAAATTCAATTCTCTACAACTTTGCAGTAGAAAATTTTTCCAAATTCCAAATAGAAATTAACCGAAATCCACAAACGGACGATTTTACAGGCTATAATCAAATTTCAGTCAAGAAATGGGGTCCATCGACACATAAAACATGCTTTAAATATTTTTGGTAACAAAAATACTCCTCCTCCACATATACTCATATATCACATATTCATTGTAAAAATATCACCATTATTATATTAAAATAATATAATAAAATATTATTTTATCAGAAAAGATAAAATATCAATTTTTAACAATTGTCACTTTAAAATTTTTTTCCATCTATATCCACATAAAATCAGTATTTTTCTCATCATATAAATCAATAATTAATTATTCATAAATAATATTACAGAATCACAGCACTGGCAACCACGCCGTTCCCAGGAAAGAGGGGGCTTTCCAATAAGAATTTCTCCTTACTGGCGCGCAAATAGGTGACCAAACCTCTCCTTAGACAGAACTTTCTAGACATTGCCAATAATGTTATCTAATAATATTATTTAGATAATATGAATTATTGCTTCGATAATGAAAAATATTGTGTAATGACAATTATTGAAACAACATCAATATAAAATATCAACGCAACAATTATTAAATCAATAGAATAAAATACTGAACAGTAATTACTGTAACCATTATTGAATAATGCCTTCTTACGTAAGAATCAATAATTGGTGCAATACCGTGTGCTACTGTATTTTAACCACCGAGTATTTTAACAGTATTAATGGTAACAACTACGCCGTTATTTTTAAATAACTTATATTTGTCGTTTTCTTCATCCAATCGCTTTTCGTTATTGGGCCCACAAAAGACTGCGTCGTCGTACGAATATTCCCCGAAAACAAGAATATTCCACGACCAAACGAATATTCCACAACAACAATGAAAATTTTATAACCACTTGCTTATTTTGAAATATTTGCATATTTTACCCATAACTATCCACATTAATCAAATCAACCCTTACTATTTCAAAATAATAAATTGAGAAAATTAAATTTCATTAATAATAAGTTGGAGTCTTACAACCTCCCCTCCTTATGAAATTTTGTCCTCGAAATTGACGTACGTACCTGGTGTTTCGAAAAGATGAGAATACCTCGCTTTCATTTCCGTTTCCAACTCCCAGGTCATTTTCTCAATAGCATGGTTTCTCCACAAAACTTTAACTTGTGGTATAACCTCGGTACATAGGACATGTTTTTTCCTATCCAAGATCTTGACAGGTACCTCCTCGTACGTTAAGTCTTCGGCTATCTTATCCGGTTCTAACTCAATGACGTGGTTCGGGTCGTCCACATATTTACATAACATCGATACGTGAAAAACGTTATGAACACGCGTCATACTTGGCGGTAAATTGAGTCTATAGGCCACAGTTCCTATTCGATCGAGAATTTCAAATGGATTAATAAATCGAAGGTTTGAGTTTTCCTCACCTCACCGATTCTCGCTTTTGAAATAACAACTTCTTGCACCTCCTTCTTCAAATTCATCAGCTCCGGTGTGTTGATTGAACAACTTTAACTTTATCGATTAAAGTCGATTATACTCGTATATCAGCACGTTGGTACCTAGAGTTTTCATCTCCATCTCTATTATTTGTAAATTATACGAAATGAGTCTTTGACAATATCGTACTCGTACTTGTATACGATTTTCTACTCAACACGTTAGCTACCACGTTCGCTTTTCCAAGATGGCATGGTCAGAACATGTGCTAAAATGAGTCTCCTCTTGAGTTCTTCGAAGCTCTTCCCGCATTCCTTGCTCCATTCAAACTTTGTATCTCTACGAGTCAGCTGCGTTAATGGAATAGCGATTCGAGAATATCCTTCAATGAATCTTCGATAATAACCAACTAAGCCTAGAAAGCTATGTATTTTGATTACCGACTTAGGTTGTTCTCAACTGTGACTCATATCCCAACCTTGGATAGCACGTTACAATGACACCTATCAGTTTACTTTTACACGAATATTGTCCCCTACGGAGAGTCTGGCTTCGGTGCATTCCACAAAGGAAGTCACCAGATAAAGGCTCAGGTACCAAATTATATAGTTGAATTCTTAACTCCTGAAGTTCAATAGGAGCCATTCGATATGAGATTTTAGAAATGAGTTTTGTACCGGGTTCAAAGTCAATACAAAATTTAATATCAAGCTTTGGGAGTAAGCCAAGAAATTCTTCAGGAAATACGTCAAGAAAAATCAATAACAACAGGAATATTATTCAAATCTGATGTGTCTTTATTCAAAGCCATAACATGGACTAAGAAAACTTGACATCCGTAATAAACGAATGACCTCATGGCTTGATATGAAAATGTTTGACTACAATGGTTTGATTGCTTGAATTAGAATAACAGGTTGCTTAGGAATATGAAAACTAACAACCTTACGAAAGTAATCAATTTCGGTATGATGAGTAGTTAACCTTAAAATCACATCAAAAGTAAATATCTCTATAGAAATAAGGTTAACAGGTAATGTGATAGTGTCAACCTGAATCAAGCAAGATTTCTAAACAACAGATGTAATGAAAGTTTCTCCTAACGGAGTCTCCATAAATAGGTCAAACTCTAATTTCTTCGTAGTCAAGTTCAAATGTTGAGCGCAAGCAAGAGAGATAAAAGAATAGGTAGAACCGGTATTTAGTAAGGTATAAACTTCACAAGAATTTATAATTAACTAACCCGTGCTAACTTCGTTCGGGTTCCTCGCATTTTGACTGGTCACGACAAACGCTCTTCCAGGAACTGTTGACTTTGACTTTTCTGGGACATCCTTTTGAGTCATTATTCCCGCTGGACTGGGTTTCGATACCGTACAATCTTGAGCGATATGTCCTTCTTTTCCACAATTATAGCATTCCTTAAATTATTGTGGACAGTTTGGGCTGATATGTCCCTCTTTCCCGCATTTGTAACATACGACCGATGGTCTTTCTCCTCCCTTGGAACCAGTTGCTACTGGCGCTGACGTCTTCACATGGTCGTTGTTGAATCTCCTCTTTTTAAAATCTCCTCCCAACTCGCTTCTTCTATTTCCATGGCCACGATTACCACCATAGCGGTTACCGTCTTTGTCCGTATTCTTCTTTCTCCGCTGGTTATCGTTATTCTGATGACTGCTATCTTCTGTATGATCCTGGTTATGGTCCCTCGGTTGAACATACTCGTTATCTCGCTCTAATAACTGAGCCCTGTTGATAACATCTGAATAGAGAGAAAATTTATGAGAAATGAGATACTGACGTATGCCGGGTTTCAAATCTCTCAGAAACATCTGTGTCATACGTTCCTCATTCTCCACCAAATGAGGTGAAAACCTGGATAACTCTACGAACTTCGCCTCATATTGGGACACCGTCATTTTATTTTGTTCTAGTCTAATAAACTCCACTTCCTTCATATGACGAATACTTTCAGGGAAGTACTTTTCATTGAACTGTTTATGAAACGTCTCCCATGACATGCTGAGTGCGGCTGGATGTGTACGCTTCACAGACTCCCACCAGTAGTCTGCCTCGCCACAGAACATACAGGTGGCGAATGTAACCTTCTGTTCCTCTGTGCATCCCAAGACATCGAATATCTTGGTAATTTGTTTGACCCACGTCTCCGCCTTAATCAGATTCGGCTTTCCCCAGAATTCTGGTGGTCACAACTCTTTGAACTGCTTGGCTGTTACCACTCGTGAATTGCTATTATTTCCTCCTGTATTTTGAACACGAGTCGCCCTCGTCTGATTTTGCATGAACTGCAAAAAGCTTCTAAACATCCCCTCATTCATCATCTGCTCAGTGGTGTTGTTCACAGCAGGTATATTTCTAGCCTGTTGCACGTTCTCCTCGTTGGTGAGTACAGGCGTCTCCACGGTCTCATTTCCACTGTTAATATTCTCAGCCGACATGCTCAAATACTGTAATACAACAAGGGTTAATTAAGGAAATCAATATATCACATAATATCCCTATATATTGACCAACTAACAAATAAGCTTAGGTAGGACACACTAGCGAAGGATTTACTCGTCTCTCCCCTCCTAATTCTATTCCCCGATCTCCGCCAGAGATCATATCCCTAACCTCTGATACCAACTGTGACTCTCCCAAAATAGGTCCATTCCATCCAACCCATTTTGAGTCGCCAAATACATGGTACAGAAACAACTACAACTTTATTATTACAACATATAAACTGTGAGTTTAAATACAGATATTGCCATCTAGACAATATCCACACGCAAATAAATCCCCATCATAATTATTGATACATTATTTTACAAAAATGGTGAGGACTACTAAAAAAACTCTCTCTAGAACCTTTATTCCATACCCCGACTAGTACTCGCTACATTCTCGCCTCTTGAGAAGAAAAATGGAACAAAAAGGAAAAGGGTGTGCTCAACTAGCCCAGTAAAGAATATTATGACTAAGATAATATACAACAAATTATCGTTAGTCTTCAACAGGGAAAAGTCTAATAAAATACAATAGACAACTAGTTTTAAATCAACAACTGCAGCGGAAACAACAATTCATTAGAAGAGTTAAGTAGAGAATGCAAACTACTATCTTCTATATATGAATTTAAAAGTTCATCGTCGATATTTTATCCTTGTAACCTCAATCAATATATATCGGAAATCAAATATTCATATTTGCACTACAGGCCAAAGATATTCATCAGTTGGTCATGTTCATCTAAACACCTGTTCGTCTTTGCACTACAGGCCAAAGATATTAATCAGTCGGTCATGTGCATCTCAACACCTGTTCATCTTTGCACTACGGGCCAAAGATATTCATCAAGAAATTATTCATCTTTGCACTACAGGCCAAAGATATTCAGTAATTTTATCATTTAGGACTGAGGATGATGAAAAATATTTTAAAGGAAACGAATCCAGTGAAACAAAAGAACAAATATTAAGGATTCGTATTTTAAACAATCAAAGTTCAAAAATACTTCATAAGTAATCAGAGTGGTGTAAAATTCAAGAATGATCAAAACATGGATACAATCAAAGCTAGTATCCAGAATAGATATTTTGGACGAAAAGAAGAAATTTCATTTTTTGATGAATAGTGACGTATTCGTGAATAGTGACTGCGACACCAAAAGATAGAAATTTCACAAAAAACATCATCATACTTCGTGAATAGTACTCATGAATAGTAACTCATGAATAGTAACTCCGACATGAAAAAGTTCCAAATTTGATAAAAATTTCCAACCAATAATTCGGCATAATGATATTGAAGAAATAATATCATTTTCGAATAAAATAACATCCCTTACCTCGAAAGGCAGTACTTCTAGTTGAAACACCGGATATAGGCTATGACTTGAACTTGCACCATATATCAATACTCAAAATACTCACAAGAATACGCTCGATAATATAGAGAGAGAAAACTTCAGTTTCTGGTGTGATTTTTAATTCTACCTAAGCACCTATTTATAGGAAATTGCTTAGAACACCAAAACAGAAAATTTAATAAAATATTAATATATATTATCAAATATCTTACGCCCACTTCTCTAGAACTGAATTCAGCCATAGCACATGTTAAATGAGGCTCGCAAACTCACCAAAAACGTTTTTATTGAAAAACATAATTAAAACTTCCAAAAATCAATTATTTCGGAACTTCGGAACTTCAATAATTTACAATAAATATCCCTTTTGTCAGAAAATTGTAATCTCGCGATTTTCTATAGGAAATTCAATTCTCTACAACTTTACATTAGAAAGTTTTTCCAAATTCCAAAAAGAAATTAACCGAAATCCACAAACGGGCGATTTTACAGGCTATAATCAAATTTCAGTCAAGAAATGGGGTCCAGCGACACATAAAACATGCTTTAAATATTTTTGGTAACAAAAATACTCCTCCTCCACATATACTCATATATCCCACATTCATTGTAAAAATATCACCATTATTATATTATAATAATATAATAAATATTATTTTATCAGAAAAGATAAAATATCAATTTTTAACAATTGTCACTTTAAAAATTTTTTCCATCTATATCCACATAAAATCAATATTTTCCTCATCATATAAATCAATAATTAATTATTCATAAATAATATTACAGAATCACAGTACTGGCAACCAGGCCGTTCCTAGGAAAGAGGGGGCTTTCTAATAAGAATTTCTCCTTATTGGCGCGCAATTAGGTGACCAAACCTCTCCTTAGACAGAACTTTCTAGACATTGCCAATAATGTTATCTAATAATATTATTCAGATAATATGAATTATTGCTTCGATAATGAAAAATACAGTGTAATGACAATTATTGAAACAACATCAATATACAATATCAACGCAACAATTATTAAATTAATAAAATAAAACATTGAACAGTAAGTACTGTAACCATTATTGAATAATGCCTTCTTACGTAAGAATCAATAATTGGTGCAATACCGTGTGCTACTGTGTTTTAACCACCGAGTATTTTAACAGTATTAATGGTAACAACTACGCCGTTATTTTTAAACAACTTATATTTGTCGTTTTCTTCATCCAATCGCTTTCAGTTATGGGGCCCACAAAAGACTGCGTCGTCGTACGAATATTCCCCGACAGCAAGAATATTCCACGACCAAACGAATATTCCCTAACAACGATGAATATTTTATAACCACTTGCTTATTTTGAAATATTTGCGTATTTTACCCATAACTTTCCACATTAATCAAATCAACCCTTACTATTTTAAAATAATAAATAGAGAAAATTAAATTTCATTAATAATAAGTTGGGGTCTTACAAACAAGCCTTATGGCTTTTGATTTTCAAATAAAACATAACTGATATAAATATATCTATACTTATATTATATCATTAATATATATTATTACTATATACGTTATATTATTCTACGTATGTTAGAAGAGAAAAGAAAGACTCAGTTAAATAAAAGGGAGAGAAGAGGAAGAAGAATACAGAGAATATTTGAGAAAACTCTAGAGAGAAAGTGAGTGATTTCTAACAGGTTTTGAGAAAGAAATTGGGAAAAGAAGCTTGAGAATCCATGATAACTATCATCTTCTTAATCAAAGGTAGGATCTTAATCATTTTATTTTTATAGTTAGTTTTCCTCTTCTAAAAAGTTCTTTGTAAAAATCTTCATGAAGGATAAATTGTTTGTTATATATGGCTTTATATGATAAATTAGTGTTGTGAAACTATTTTCATTAGTTTATATATGAGCATAGTCAATGAATTGATGTATGTATACAATTTGTGAAGCAAAAATATATTAAAGAGTGTTCATATGAAAAATATATGAGTATGACTTAGTTTAAAATGAAATTAAGGTTTAATTAGTTGTTAATATATATAAATTGACTATTGAATTTGATAGCGTATGTATAATCATAACCATAGTATTTTGAAATAACTGTTTTGGTTGAAAAACAAAATCACAGTGTTGATTTTCATTGAAAACATTAAAAATGGAGTATTTTCTAAAAAACATTAAAATTGGGTGTTGTAAATTTGATGTTTATGTTATTTTATGGGTAGAATCATGTTAGAAGTCTTCACAATATATTTATATGAAGTCTATATGCGTATTACATGTTAATTAGTTTATTAGATTGGGGCTTTTAGGCCAATTTGGCTTTTGTTCATACTGTTGCCGAGCTTGGTCGCCAGATTCTGAAGTTTGGCACCGCAACGCGGCCCAGCAGTATTAATCTCGCGCCACAGCGCCGGTGCCACGCCGTAGCGCTAATCTTTGGCCTTTGACTCGCGCCGCAGCGCCAGCTCAGCGTCGCAGCGCCAACCACAGTGTAAATTGTGGCGCCGCAGCGCGAGTTAGCAGAATGGCCTGACAGTTTTAGTTTATTACACAAATTTTGAAAATAAATGTTATGTGTTAATAATAGGAATGTTAAATGATGATTTCAGTAGTAATTAAACTATGAATGAGCATGTTATCAAGTGTTAAGTAGTATTAACATAGTTTGATTATGTGAATGGGTAATTTGACCTACATGATGTATATATTTGTTTATATAGATATAAAATGTTGGTAATGACTAATTATGTCATGATGACATATGTATAGGGTATTGATTCAAGTTGTAAGGTTTAGCTTGTGCTAAAGGCAAGTTCTCTAACTCTAAAACTTCATTATGCGAGTTTGGTTTTGTTGAGTACGTTATTGTTTTGAATGCAATTTCAATTACACAAATGGCTAACTCTGCACTTTTGTAGAGCAAGATGGTTTATTATTGAGAAAGCTCTTGTATCTAATTGTTCATAGGGATGCAAGTATTCTAAAATCGTATATTTAGTATTGAGCAAGTTTCTTTAATATGTAACTTGTTATTTAGCATGCAATCGCTATATTTTCATATTCTAGTGTTGAACAACTCTATCGTTCAAATTACTATTCATTATGGATGCTTGGTATCCAATTCTCGATAACTATGAATTAATATTGTTCAAAGAAAATTATGATATAATTATTCCTAAAGCATGATGTTAATATACAAATATCAATTTAGTTTTGATTATTCCATATTATACATTTATTTCTTTTGTAATCAACTAATCCTTAGTTGATTACCGTGAATTCTAAATTACCCTGTAATGTATCAAAACCAAACTTACTTTGGTGCAGACTTGTATTCTAAATACTGAGATGAACAACTCTTTTATTAGAGGTTTACGCTTAGCGTTGAAATGATTGTGCACATTACATTGAACGAAGGGTTGATCCCCCTAAGTACGTGGAGTCCTTATAGTCTTATGACTGTTAAAGTTAAAGTTGAAAGATTACTTATAACTGTGGACATGATTCATGGTCATTAGACCCTTGGTAGTATGTTTAAAATGTTAATAGAAACTAATATCCAGTTCTATTGAACCTATTTCTGTCAAAGTTTGTAATGTTGTAAATTATTTATTCTTATTTCAAGTGAGCCTTGTTTGCTCACTCTTGCATATTATATACTTATTGCAGCTAAGGTTGAGAAGGTCAATGAATTGACCACTAGCAAAAGAAAGGGAAAAATGTACAAGTGATGAAGACTTGTAATTTTATTTTATTGTTATTGACTTTTGAATGATGTAATAATTTAATTTCTGCATTTGAATGATTGTAATTAAAGGTTAGATAACCTGGGATATTTTTATTTAAATTTAATCCTATATGGGCAGGTTTTATTATTCAATTTTATTATGATTGAGTAGTTAGAAATAAATTTTTGATCAAGTGAACACCAAATCTTGAGGAAATGAATTACCAGGATTTGGGGGTGTCACAAGTTGGTATCAAAGCCTTAGGTTATGAACCTTAGGTGGGGAAAAGCTTTAGGAAGTAACCTTTGAAAAGATAATGGAGATAACTCTTATCGAGTTTTAAGGAAGAAGTAATAAAACACTTATGCGTTTATGTGTTTATAGTTTATGTACTCGTGAGTGTCGAGTAGAAATGATTAATAATTAAAACTTTAAAACTTTGTTGTCAGGATGACTAATGTCAGAGAATCCAGTTAGGCTAGGGAGGAGGGACCTCAAATGCCTATTGAGGAGGAGCCTCACGACATTCGGGTAGTTTGGGAACAACTACTGCCACGGGAGTCAGCCCCGTTGGTCACAGTAGTTGAAGATGAGGATGACGATGTGGAGACAGACGATGAGGATCCCGTTGAGTTACCACAGGATGATGAGGATGACGAGGACGAAGAGGAGGAGACTCCATTAACCTCGATGGCTGCTCGTATATACTATGAAGTCTACGACCGTAACGTGGAACTTCAGGATACAGTTGAGGAGTTGCAGGAGATAGTAGCTGAACAACAGACCGCAATGACATAAAAAGACGGTGAGATCTAGGATCGGGAGGAACTAATGACAAACACTGAGGAGAAACTAGTACAAACTGAAGGAGAAAAAGAACAATTGATCGAAGTGGTCACTGAACTGAAGAACAAGCTGAGAGAGGAAGCTAGTAAGAGGGAAAGAGCTGAGGATGCCTACGAGGAAGCTTATCAACGAACTGGAGGAGCAGTAAGGAACTAACAAGAAATGAGGATGAAGATGGAAGAGATGGATAAATTATTCAACACCGCAATTAATCGAGCTCAAGATCGGGTCATGGGCAATTCGAGACGCTGCCATCATACGTATTAGATCGCAGAACAATGTTCTGAGTCATGGAGGAAGAACGTGATAGGGCTAAGAAGTATCTTAATAGAACATCATAGTTGTAGTACGATGAGTGAAATGTTAAATAAATTGTAAATCCCAAGTGTTATGCAACCTACGGGATATGACTATGATGTTGTCCTAAAACTTTTGTAGTTCAGGAAAGTAATGTAGATAGCAGTTATGCTATTGTTTTATGTTTTCAAAAAGGTTATGAACTAATAAAAGTTGTTACTTTATTCAAAGTGTTATGTGTTAAGTGGTTATTTCTTTTGGAGACAAGTTAAGTAGAAATTTCTTAAAAGAGTTAAATAATAATATAATGAATGTATTTTAACAGAAAATGCCTCTCAGACGACACCAACAAGACATAGAACCACTGAAGGAACCAATAACGACAATGTTGATGGTAACCCCGTTCAACAATTAGTGACACTACTGACATGAGCGTTACACAATCAACCACAAAACCATGGTACAACGTTTAAGGATTTCAAGGCGGTTGGACCACCTGAATTCCGTGGGTCTATGAATCCAGTCAAAACACAGACCTGGATTATGGAGATAGAAAAGGTGTTCGATGTCGCTAGGGTAGGGGATGATCAGAAGACTGCTTTCATAACTTTTATGTTGAAAGCAGAAGCTAGTTATTGGTGGTAGGCCAATAAAACCCGTGAAGGGCCAGGAGTGATGACCTGGGATAGGTTCAAGGAGTTGTTCTTCGAGACTTATTTCCCCTGGAGAGTTTGAAGAGTCAGCTAGAAGTGCAGTTCTGGAACTAAAACAAGGAACGATGACAGTATTTGAGTATGCCGCGAAATTCAACGAATTGGCGAGGTTTACGCCATATCAGGTCAGCATAGATGAACGCAAGGTGAAAATGTTTGAACAGAGACTGAATCGCTGGCTGTATAGTAGGGTTTCCCTGTTCTAGTTGAAGACGTTTGCAGCAGTGATGGAGAAGGCAGTACTCGCTGAAGGTGGAGGCGAGGTAGTGACAAAGTTTAATCAGGAACAGAAGAAGAAGAAGAATGAGAATGAGATTAAGAATGGAGGTGGTAGCGGTGGAAACAACAACAATAACAACAACAACATCTTTAAGAGGAAGTGGAATGGGAACATGGGTGCTGGAAACCAGCAGGGTAAATAGCAAAAAAAAAGTTTAAAGCATGTGCAATATGCGAGAAATTTCACAAGGGTGTGAGCTTGATGGGGAAATGAGTTTACTTCAATTGTGGCCAGGAGGGTCACATTGCCCCAAATTGCACTCAACCTAAGAAGAATGTGTGCTTCACGTACGGATCCAAGGATCACTTTGCTCGTGAATGCCATAAGTAAAAAGACGGAGTAACAACCAGATGAAATGGAGGTAACAATAGAGGTACATGGGCCATTACAGGACCTGCATCATCAAACAAACCCACAGCCAGAACCTTCAACATGACTGTGCAAGATGCTGTGCAATCAAAAGATGTGGTGTCAGGTATTATCCCAATCAATGATATTAATAAATATGTATTATTTGATTTGGGTGCTACTTGCTCGTTTATATCTGATGAATTTGCTAAGAGGTTAGAATTGCCTAGAGAAGAACTGAATTTTCCTTTGAACATAGAAATTGCGAATAAGGAAGTAATCCCTGTTAGATTCGTATACAAGAACTGTAGGGTAAACATTAAGGAGAATATCTTGTTAGTAGATTTGATTCCGATTATACTTGGAGGGTTTGATGTGATTTTAGGAATGGATTGGCTGTTCAAATACGGAGTGGTAATTGACTGCCAAAAGAAGTGTGTAAACCTTATGACTCCGTCAAAGGTAGTATTTTATGGTCGTAAGTCGCCTAGATAAATGAAATGTCTGATGACTATGCAGGCCAAGAAATTGTTGAGTCAAGGCTGTGTGGGCTATTTAGCTTACATAGTTGATACTCAGAAGAAGGGTGTGAAACTAGAAGAAATACCAGTAGTGAGGGAATTTGAAGACGTGTTTCCAGAGGATTTGCCAGGACTTCCGCATGATAGAGAAATAGAGTTCGTGATCAACTTGGCGCTGAGAACAATACCAATATCGAAGGCCCCATATAGAATGGCACCAGTAGAAATGAAGGAACTGATGGTACAGTTGCAAGAGCTGCTGGACAAGAAATATATTCAACCAAGCGTATCGTCGTAGGGACCGCCGATTTTATTCGTGAAAAAGAAGGATGGGTCGATGCGTCTTTGCATTGATTATAGAGAGTTAAACAATGTCACTATTAAGAATAGGTATCCGTTGCCTAGAATAGATGACTTGTTTGACCAATTGAAGGGTGCTAAATATTTCTCGAAAATTGATTAGAGAAGTGGGTATCACCAATTAAAGGTAAGAAAGGAGGATATACCTAGAACGACATTCAGAACTCGGTACGGACATTACGAGTTTCTGGTAATGTCTTTTGGTTTAACTAATGCCCCTGCTGCATTCATAGATTTGATGAACAGTGTGTTTAAACCATTCTTACACAAGTTTGTAGTGGTATTTATTGATGACATTCTGGTGTATTCCAAAACTCAAGAAGAACACGTGGAACATTTACGTTTGACATTGGAGACACTAAGAAAGGAAAAGTTGTACGCGGAATTCTTTAAGTGCGAATTTTGGCTAGATCGTGTACAATTTTTGGGTCATGTTATTGACAAGGATGGGATTTCAGTGGATCCATCAAAAGTGGAAGCTGTAATCAATTGGGAGCAACCAAGAACACCGTCAGAAGTGAGGAGTTTCTTGGGACTGGCCGGTTATTATAGAAGATTTATTCAAGATTTTTCTAAGATAGCCACTCCGCTAACAAATTTGACAAGGAAAGCTGTAAAATTCGTTTGGACGGAGAAATGTAAATAAGGTTTCGAAGATTTGAAGAAGAAGTTAAGTGTGGCACCTGTGTTGGCATTACCAGATAATACAGGAAATTTTGTGGTGTATAATGATGCCTCACACAAAGGTTTGGGTTATGTTCTTATGCAGAACGGCAAAGTTATTGCGTATGCATCAAGAGAACTGAAGGATTATAAGAAAGGGTATCCGACTCATGATTTGGAATTGGCTGCAGTTGTATTTGCTATGAAGATATGGAGACACTATCTTTATGGAGAGAAATGTGAGATCTACACAGACCACAAAAGTCTGAAGTATATTTTCACTCAGAAGGATTTGAACATGCGTCAAAGAAGGTGGATGGAACTGATAAAAGATTACGATTGTGAGATCTTTTATCATCCAGGCAAAGCGAATGTGGTTGCAAATGCTTTAAGCATGAAAGGTCGGGAAAAGTTAATGTTGATAACAACTCAGGAGGAGCTCATTTCAGCAATGACAAAACTGGAGTTGGAAATCAAATTTTCAAAAGAATCTGACGAACAACTATTTCAGATAGAAGCTGGTGGACAAAGTGAAGGATGCTCAACTACAAGATGAAGAGTGTGGGAAAATCAAAGAGAATCTGATTGAGGGTAATGATGTAAAATACAAGATCGACACCGAAGGACTACTACAATTTGAGGGAAGAATCTGGGTTCCAGCAACACCAGAACTGAAAGAAGAAATTTTGACCGAAGCTCATAGCTCAAGATATTCAATTCATCCAGGATGCACGAAAATGTATCAAGATTTGCGCCAACAAATTTTGGTGGCCGAATATGAAAAGGGAAGTTGCAGAATGCGTAGCGAAATGCTTGACATGTCAAAGATTAAAGTCGAACATCAAAGACCCAGCGGGTTACTTCAACCGTTGGAATTACTAGAATGGAAGTGGGAACACATCACGATGGATTTTGTGGTGGGTCTTTGTAACACCCCAGTCCCACATCGAAAGATAGGAAAAAAATTTATCTGCATATAAGGTAATAAGTTAATACCAATAGTACCTTCAAATCATGACCTTTTGGGAGCCTGTGGTGGGCTAAGATGATCCAAGAAGATACTATTGGGCCAGTAGTTTGAGACTTATTGTGATGGATTTGATTCGATTTGGACTTGGGATTTGACCCGAGATTTGTTTCGGACTCGGGATTTAACCCGGGTTGTTTCATATGGTATCAAATCCGACTCTCGAAAGCTCGGGTCAGGTCATCCGATCGAGATGCCGGAGGTGGGGACACGAAGGCTGGTGGTATTATCCCACAATAGAGAGATGGAGGTCCGGAGGTGGGGACACGAAGCCAGCCAGTATTATCCCACAATGGCTAGAGAGGCAAAGATCTTTGGGCTGTGTGTGTGATCGGTTCTAACGGGGACGTCAAAAATTTAAGTGGGGGAGTTTGTAACACCCCAGTCCCACGTCGAAAGATAGGAAAACAATTTATCTGCATATAAGGAAATACGTTACTACCAATAGTACCTTCAAATCATGACCTTTTGGGAGCCTGTGGTGGGCTAAGATGACCCAAGAAGATACTATTGGGCCAGTAGTTTGAGCCTTATTGTGATGGATTTGATTCGATTCAGACTTGTGATTTGACCCGAGATTTATTCCAGACTCGGGATTTGACCCAGGTTGTTTCAGTCTTCCAACTACTCAGAGAGGATGCGATGCGATTTGGGTGATAGTGGACAGACTGACGAAATCAGCGCACTTTCTACCAATAAAGATTAGATTCAATCTTGATCAGTTGGTAAGATTGTACATTAAAGAGATCGTTTCGAGGCATGGAGTGCCAGTATCAATTGTGTCTGATAGAGATCCGTGATTCACGTCTAATTTCTGGAAGAGACTACAAGAATGCATGGGGACATAGTTGCGAATGAGTACAGCTTATCATCCATAAACAGATGGCCAAAGCGAACGAACAATTCAAACAGTAGAAGATATGCTAAGAGCATGTGTCATGGACTTTAAAGGAAGCTGGGAAGAACATTTACCGTTGGTGGAATTTGATTACAACAACAGTTATCATGCGAGCATCGACATTCCACCTTACGAGGCATTGTACGGCAGAAAGTGCAGAACTCCACTATGCTGGGATGAAGCCGGTGAACGTCAACTGCTAGGACCGAAACTAGTACAACAAACTGCTAACGTTGTCAAACTCACCAGGACAAGTTTGGTAGCAGCTCAAGAAAAACAGAAAAACTATGCTGATCAACACAGACAAGATCATGCATTCGACGTAGGAACTTTTGTATTCCTAAAAGTTTATCCTTGGAATGGGAAAATTCGTTTTGGTGAAAAGGGAAAGCTAAGCCCGAGGTTTATTGGACCCTTTGAAGTGCGGCGAAGAGTGGGAGAAGTGGCTTACGAGGTAGCTCTACCTCCAGAATTGGAAAACATTCATAATGTTTTTCACATTTCGGTGTTACGACCGTATAAACCCAACTGCAAACACGTGATCGAGTATGAACCGTTGCAGTTCGAGAAAGATTTGTCTTATGAAGAGGTTCCTATCCAGATAGTCGACAGGAAAGAATAAGTGCTCATGAATAAAGTTATACCTTCTATGAAGGTGATATGGAGGAACCACAATGCTGAAGAAGCTACGTGGGAACTCGAAGAGAAAATATTGAAAGAGTACCCTGAGTTGTTTGTTTAATCTTTGTCTTCGATTCTGGGGACAGAATCTTTGTAAGTAGGGAAGAATGTAACGAATGATTTGTTTGAGTTGTGATTCTGAGGACAGAATCCTTGTAAGGAGGGAATGATGTAACATTCCATAATTTTAAATTATAGTATTAAATATTTATTGATTTATATAAATATTTAATGGATATGTTTATTGTTGAATAAATAATTGTTTAATTTGAGTTGATGTGGTTTAGTTAATTATTTGTTGAATAAATAATTAAGGAGCTAAGAAAATTAATTGTTATGAGATTATATACTAATTTAATTTAATAATTAAGTTAGAGAGCTAATAATGATTAAATGAATTATAATATTTTAATTAGAAATTGTAATTAAAATAAGGTGTTAGTTGGTTAAATAAATTTATAATTATAAAAAAAATTATAATTATGTGGGAATGATTTATGTGTTAAAGTAATTTAATATATTAATATTTGAATTTATTAAATTGATTATTTAATTTATATTAGAAGTGTGACAAATAACCTTGCTATAAAGGAGTTATTAAAATAAATTAAGAAAGTTTAATTCAGTTTTTCCAAACAAAGCTTAATATCTATTAAGTCTTTATTCAAATTGTGCTTTTCCAAACAAGGTATAAGGATTAATTGATTATAATTTTAGTGGTTAGCCAAACAAGCCTTATGGCTTTTTATTTTCAAATAAAACATAACTGATATAATTATATCTATACTTATATTATATCATTAATATATATTATTACTATAAACATTATATTATTCTACATATGTTAGAAGAGAAAAGAAAGACTCAATTAAAGAAAAGGGAGAGAAGAAGAAGAAGAATACATAGAATATTATAGAAAACTCTAGAGAGAAAGTGTGTGATTTCTAACAGGTTTTGAGAAAGAAATTGGAAAAAGAAGCTTGAGAATCCATGATAACTATCATCTTCTTAATCAAAGGTAGGATCTTAATCATTTTATTTTTATAGTTAGTTTTCCTCTTCTAAAAAGTTCTTTGTAAAAATCTTCATGAAGGATAAATTGTTTGTTATATATGGCTTTATATGATAAATTAGTGTTGTGAAACTATTTTCATTAGTTTATATATGAGCATAGTCAATGAATTGATGTATGTATACAATTTGTGAAGCTAAATATATTAAAGAGTGTTCATATGAAAAATATATGAGTATGACTTAGTTTAAAATGAAATTAAGGTTTGATTAGTTGTTAATATATATAAATTGACTATTGAATTTGATAGAGTATGTATAATTATAACCATAGTATTTTGAATTAACTGTTTTGATTGAAAAATAAAATCACAGTGTTGATTTTCATTGAAAACATCAAAAATGGAGTATTTGCCAAAAAACATTGAAATTGGGTGTTGTAAATTTGATGTTTATGTTATTTTTATGGGTAGAATCATGTTAGAAGTCTTCACAATATGTTTATATGAAGTCTATATGCGTATTACATGTTAATTAGTTTATTAGATTGGGGCTTTTAGGCCAATTTGGCTTTTGTTCAGACTGTTGCCGAGCATGGTCACCAGATTCTGAAGTTTGGCGCCGCAGCGTGGCCCAGCAGTATTAATCTCGCGCCGCAGTGCCGGCGCCACGCCGTAGCTCCAATCTTTGGCTTGTGACTCGCGACGCAGCGCCAGCTCAGCGTCGCAGCGCCAACCACAGTGTAAATTGTGGCGGCGCAGCGCGAGTTAGCAGAATGGTCTAACATTTTTAGTTTATTACACAAATTTTGAAAATAAATGTTATGTGTTAATAATAGGAATGTTAAATGATGATTTCAGTAGTAATTAAACTATAAATGAGCATGTTATCAAGTGTTAACTAGTATTAACATAGTTTGATTATGTGAATGGGTAATTTGACCTACATGATGTATATATTTGTTTATATAGATATAAAATGTTGGTAATGACTAATTATGTCATGATGACATATGTATAGGGTATTGATTCAAGTTGTAAGGTTTAGCTTGTGCTAAAGGCAAGTTTTCTAACTCTAAAACTTCATTATGCGAGTTTGATTTTGTTGAGTACATTATTATTTTGAATGCAATTTCAATTATACAAATGGCTAACTCTGCACTTTCGTAGAGTTAGATGGTTTATTATTGATAAAGCTCTTGTATCTAATTGTTCATAGGGATGCAAGTATTCTAAATCGTATATTTAGTATTAAGCAAGTTTCTTTAATATGTAACTTGTTATTTAGCATGCAATCGCTATATTTTTATATTCTAGTGTTAAACAACTCAATCGTTCAAATTACTATTCATTATGCATGTTTGGTATCCAATTCTCGATAACTTTGAATTAATATTTTTTAAAGAAAATTATGATTTGATTATTCAATGCTTATGCTATTAGATTATTCCTAAAGCATGATGTTAATTTACAAATATCAATTCAGTTATGATTATTCCATAGCATGCAGTTATTTCTTTTGTAATCAACTAATCCTTAGTTGATTACCGTGAATTCTAAATTACCCTATAATGTATCCAAACCAAACTTACTTTGGTGCGGACTTGTATTCTAAATACTGAGATGAACAACTCTTTTATTAGAGGTTTACGCTTAGCGTTGAAATAATTGTGCACAATACATTGTACGAAAGGTTGATCCCCCTAAGTACGTGGAGTCCTTATAGTCTTATGACTTTTAAAGTTAAAGTTGAAAGATTACTTATAACTGTGGACATGATTCATAGTCATTAGACCCTCGGTAGTATGTTTAAAATGTTAATAGAAACTATCATTCAGTTCTATTGAACCTATTTCTGTCAAAGGTTGTAATGTTGTAAAGTATTTATTCTTATTTCAAGTGAGCCTTGTTTGCTCACTCTTTCATATTATATACTTATTGCAGCTAAGATTGAGAAGGTCAATGAACTGACCACTAGCAAAGGAAAGGGAGAAATGTACAAGTGATGAAGACTTGTAATTTTATTTTATCGTTATAGACTTTTGAATGATGTAATAATTTAATTTCCGCATTTGAATGATTGTAATTAAAGGTTAGATAACCTGAGATATTTTTATTTAAGTTAAATCCTGTATGGGCAGGTTTTATTATTCAATTTTATTATGATTGGGTAGTTAGAAATAAATTTTTGATCAAGTGAACACCAAATCTTGAGGAAATGAAGTACCAGGATTTGGGGGTGTTACAGACTTATTCCTTAAGACTCTTAGAGTATATCAAAGGGTATGCTTGGGTGTAATAAGTTATATATGGAGATAATGAATGATCAATAAAGAATCTACCACTTTTAGTAAAAGAAGAGAAATGTCATATGTGATTCAATAAATGACAACCCATGAATCCTTGGCCAATGTGGAATGAAATTAGAAAGTAGTTTCTAATTTGTATTAATTAGGAGTTGTGCATTTAGGAATCGAAATACATATAATTAAATAAAATAAGACTTGGCAATAACTTCATGTCTTATATTTAATTGGGACATTGTATGGTGAAATGATTGAATTGTACAGTAACTATTTACTCAAATGTTCTTTTATAATTAATGTTGAAATTTATATTATCTGGAAAGTCGTTGATCGCTAGGGAGGCTTATCCATATTGTAGAATAAATATTATTTATTTAAATAAATTAATAGTTTAATTTATTTATTTAAATAAGATTAGAATTATTGTAATTGATTTATTCACAAACGATTTAATATGGAGAACCTAAAGAGTCACACTATAAAAGGAAGAATAATTATTTAAAAAGTTAATGACATAATCGTAATAATATGTTAAGTATATTTAATTTAATCTATGGTGATAGAGTAAATTAAATATCTTAATATTTATTATTTAATATTTTAGAAATATTAAATATAAATTAATAAGAGGAGTCTTATTAATATTATTACAATTATTATTATTTTAATTTCTAAAAGAGTTCAGGAATTAATTTAATATAAGTACTCTCATCTATTCCTAATAAGATTTTGAGGTAAATTAATTAAAAGAGTTTAATTAATTATCCCTAATTAAATTAGGGAACCTATTTAATTAAATGAGTTTAATTAAATAAATAATACCTTATTATATTAAATAGGTTTACCTGATATCTTTATAAAAGGAGTCTTATATCAGTTATCAAATATATGTAATTCTAATTGATGGAGAGTACGCCCATTTTCTATAGAGATATGAAAAACTAGGGTTTGAGCCAATACACCCTTCTTCTTAAAAATTCTTCTTCCTTGGTGGATCACCTGTAGAGGTCATACATTTGGGTGGCTAACTTTGATAAAATGAAGGAATCTACCTGGAGATTCAAGGAGATCACAGAGAAGTGGGAGTTGAACTCGTACATGTGGAAGCCCGTATCTACAAGGGTATGATTCCATAACTTCTTGTTCTTCGTTTTTAATTAATAATATGCATAAAGGATGATCCGGGTAATTGGTTTGTGAAATTTTATAAAATTTGATTTTATTTTGCTTCTGCTAATTTTTTAATTTGATTGCTACTTTGATTTTCACAAAACTTTTCAATGTGAATATCTATGGTAGTTAATGATGTAAATTCCAGTGTGAATATAAGCAATGGAATATGATTATTTAATCCTGAAGATTCTTTATCTCGGGATTATTGATGAAAATAGCAGTGATGCTATCTTTCTTTGTTTTTAAAAGTTATTAATGAATAAAATATCAACGTTTATTCAAGATGTTATGTGTTAAGTGATAATTTTAAAATGCTTAAGTTAAGTCTTAAATACTTAAGAGATTGAGCAATGATCTGATAAGCGTATATGTTAAACAGAAAGATGCCGCCAAGAAGACGTCCAACACGTCAACAAGCTCAGGAAGGATCCACGAACATTAACAACAACAACAACATTGACAATGCCAACGTTAATCCTATTTAGTAGTTGGTAAACTTGTTAACTGGAGCATTTGTGAATCAGCCGCAAGCTCAAGCTACCCCGTTCAAGGATTTCAAGGTGGTAGGACCGTAATATTTTAGGGGATCCATGAAAACTGGTACAACTTTGGTGGACAAGGTTAAAGAAGCACAACTCAAAGATGAGGAATGTGAGAAAATCAGGAAAACAATATCTGAAGGAGGGGAAGGGAAATTCAAAATTGGGAACTAAGGGATATTGAGATTCGAGAAAAGAATTTGGGTTTCGCAAGTATCAGAGGTAAAGGAGGAAATTTTGAGCGAGGTGCATAATTCACGGTATTTGATTCACCCGGAGAGTACAAAGATGTATCAGGATCTCGGACAGCATTTCTGGTGGTCGAATATTAAGAGAGACGTTGCCGATTGTGTGGCCAAGTGTTTGACATGTCAGAAAGTTAAAGTATGACATCAGAGACCAAGTGGATTGTTATAACCGTTAGACAAACCAGAATGGAAGTGGGAACATATCACGATGGATTTTGTGGTAGGGCTTCTAACGACTCAGAAAGGTTTCAACGCAATTTGGGTTATTGTTGACCGCCTGTCGAAGTCAACACATTTCTTACCGATCAAGATCAGATTTAACTTAGATCAGTTGGCGAAATTATATGTGAAAGAAATTGTTTCAAGACACGGTGTTCCAAAGTTTATAGTCTTTGATCGAGATCCACATTTCAAATCAAACTTCTGGAAGCTACTATAGGAATGCATGGGAACACAATTAAAAATGAGTACGACATATCATCCTCAGACAGACAGGCATAGTGAAAGAATAATCCAGACATTGGAGGATATGTTAAGAGTTTGTACAATGGACTTCAAAAGAAATTGGGATGATCATCTACTGTTGGTGGAATTCGCTTACAATAACAGTTACCATGCAAGTATTGGCATGCCGCCTTACAAAGCGTTGTACGACAGAAAGTGCATGACTCCATTATGGACGAGGTTAGCGAATGTGAATTACTAGGACCGAAATTGGTGTAACAAACCGCCGAGATTGTCAAGACGAATAGGATAAAATTGATAGTTGCTCAAGATAGGCAGAAGAAATATGTTGATCAACACTGACAGAATTGAGAATTTGAATCTGGATTCAAACTAATATCCAATTCAATAAACTATTTTATAATCCAGCAACCTGGATTCACTAATCATTCAATCCAGCAACCCGGATTCAAACTGAATTTCAATTCAATAAACTGTTTTCATTTCTAACATATTAAATTTTCAATTCGTCATACTATACATTCAATATGGCATATTGAATGTCCAATTAATAAGTTAACTCCTCTTTTAAACTCCATTTAATATTATTAATTATTTAATAACATTAAATTCATTTACTAATATTATTAATCATTAAATAATATTTTAAATCAATTATTTAATAACACTTTAATCTAAATGTTACCAATCACTTAATAATATTTTAATCTAATATTACTAATCTTTTAATAATACTTTAATCATTTATTAAACTTATAAACAATTTATTTTAATTATTTACACTTTACTAATTAATACATTTAATCATTTTAAAAATGTCATACACATAAGATCTCATCACCAATGACCAAAACCCCTATCAAAAAGCTGCATATAGCATGTCTAGGGTTCTCGAGCCATAAAATCCTATTTTCCAAATTTTTAACATCACATAATTAATTTAATTCATTTGTTCATAACTAAACCATTTCCATGAAAAATACTGAATCAGTTCCAAAAATTTAACTTTTCTGGGATTTGACAAAATATAGATCACTTAGGAACATATATTTTTTTTGGAATTTTTAAAATTCATTTACTATTTTTTAAATGGCCAACACAACCGGATCTTGCTACATTAATCATAAACTAAGTTTTTGTCCAAAACTTCCGAAACTTTCAGGGTATGCTCCTATTATGTATATGTACTCCCAGTAAAAATTTCAAAAATTTTGGAGTTAACCACTAGAAGTTATTCTGGTTTACTCTTAAAATAGTCTTTTCCTGTAAAATCCATAACTCTCATTCTATACATCCAAAAATCACCATTTTTGGACAGAATGCAGTTAATTCATCATATTATCATTCCAAAATTTTCCAGAATTTTTGAGGTCAAAAAAATTATGAAACTGCCCCTGGTAGTGACTGCCCCAAAACAGTTTTATTTCTTTTTCAAAAACGGGACTTTTTTGCTAAAACAGTCACTACAGCTCTTGAACTAAACATTATTTAGTGTTACCACATGTGTAGATTTAAAACCGTGGACATCCAAAGTACATAAAAGTTAGGGTTTCTAAACTAGAAAAATTATTTTTCTTTTATTTTGATTTCCAAACAATTCAACACCCAATATGGGTAGATCTAAACGTAAAACACTCATCAACATGTAGATCCAAGGTTTTTGAGTTTAGAAACATAGATCCAAGTTTTGATTTACAATAATCAAAATAAAATGTATAAAATAGTTTAGGATTATACCATTTTATGTGATATCCTTCTTCTCTTCTTTAATGGCTTCCATGGCCACTCTTCTCTCTTCTATTCTCTCCCTCATGGGGTTGCCGCCCATCTTCTTTGCATTTTCTTCTTGTGTTCTTTTTCCATTTCTCTTTTTTTCTCCCGTTCCACTTTCTTTCTCTTCCTTATCCTTTTTTTTCTTTCCAAACTCCAAAATTTTCTCTCTCTTCTTCTTATAACATGAAGTAGGAACATATCCTTATATATATATATATATATATATATATATATATATATATATAACTTAATAATTCTCCATGCTTCCTGATCTTTCTAAAATAATAAAAAATGACTTATTCCTTATCAGTTGCAGACTTAGCATTTATCCCTTATAGGATGCCGATTTACTTTCATGAAATCTTTTTTTTAATTTCTTCTCCCACCCATTTGACCAATTTTGACTTTGAAAATTATATTTAAATTGGGCTAAGTTTGGGCTAATTCTTTAATCTCTTGGGCTTTTAATTAACAACAACAACAACAATGACAATGCCAACGTTAATCCTATTTAGTAGTTGGTAAACTTGTTAACTGGAGCATTTGCAAATCAGCCGCAAGCTCAAACTACCCCGTTCAAGGATTTTAAGGTGGTAGGACCGCCATATTTTAAGGGATCCATGAAAACAAATCCTACTTTAGTGGACAAGGTTAAAGAAGCACAACTCAAAGATGATGAATATAAGAAAATCAGGAAAACAATATCTGAAGGAGAGGAAGGGAAATTAAAAATCGGAAACCAAGGGATATTGAGATTCGAGAAAAGAATTTGGGTTCCGCAAGTATCATAGGTAAAGGAGGAATTTTTGAGCGAGGTGCATAATTCACGGTATTTGATTCACCTGGGGAGCATGAAGATGTATCAGGATCTCAGACAGCATTTCTGGTGGTCTAATATTAAGAGAGACGTTGCCGATTGTGTGGCAAAGTGTTTGACATGTCAGAAAGTTAAAGCATGACATCAGAGACCAAGTGGGTTGTTACAACTGTTAGACAAACCAGAATAGAAGTGGGAACATATCACGATGGATTTTGTGGTAGGGCTTCTAACGACTCAGAAAGGTTTCAACGCAATTTGGGTTATTGTTGACCGCCTGTCGAAGTCAACACATTTCTTACCGATCAAGATCAGATTTAACTTAGATCAGTTGGCGAAATTATATGTGAAGGAAATTGTTTCAAGACACGGTGTTCCAAAGTTTATAGTCTCTGATCGAGATCCACTTTTCAAATCAAACTTCTGGAAGCGACTATAGGAATGCATGTGAACACAATTAAAAATGAGTACGACATATCATCCTCAGACAGACTGGCATAGTGAAAGAATAATCCAGACATTGGAGGATATGTTAAGAGCTTGTATAATGGACTTCAAAAGAAATTGGGATAATCATCTACTACTGATGGAATTCGCTTATAATAACAGTTACCACGCAAGTATTAGCATGCCGCCTTACTAAGCGTTGTACGGTAGAAAGTACAGGACTCCATTATGTTGGGATGAGGTTGGTGAATGTCAATTACTAGGACCGAAATCGGTGTAACAAACCGCCGAGATTGTCAAGATGATCAGGATAAAATTGATAGCTGCTCAAGATAGGAAGAAGAAATATGTTTATCAACATCGACAGAATTAAGAATTTGAATCTGGATTCAAACTAATTTCCATTTCAATAAATTATTTTATAATCCAGCAAACTGGATTCAACTGACCTTCAATCCAGTAACCTGAATTCACTAATCATTCAATCCAACAACCTGGATTCAAACTGAATTTCAATTCAATAAACTGTTTTCATTTCTATGATATTAAATTTTCAATTCATCATACTATACATTCAATATGGCATATTGAATGTCCAATTAATAAGTTAACTCCTCTTTTAAACTCCATTTAATATTATTAATTATTTATTAACATTAAATTCATTTAATAATATTATTAATCATTAAATAATATTTTAAATCAATGATTTAATAACATTTTAATCTAAATGTTACCAATCACATAATAATATCTTAATCTAATAATACTAATCTTTTAATAATACTTTAATTATTTATTAAACTTATAAACAATTTATTTTAATTATTTACACTTTACTAATTAATACATTTAATCATTTTAAAAATGCCATACACATAAGATCTCATCACCAATGACCAAAACCCTATCAAAAAGCTGCATATAGCATGTCTAGGGTTCTCGAGCCATAAAATCCTATTTTTCAAATTTTTAACATCACATAATTAATTTAATTTGTTTGTTCATAACTAAACCATTTCTATGAAAAATACAAAATCAGTTCCAAAAATTTTACTTTTCAGGGATTTGACAAAATATAGATCACTTAGGAACATATATTTTTTTTGGAATTTTTAAAATTCATTTACTATTTTTTAAATGGCCAAAACAACCGGATCTTGCTACATTAATCATAAACTAAGTTTTTGTCCAAAACTTTCAGGGTATGCTCTTATTACGTATATGTACTCCCAGTAAAAATTTCAAAAATTTTGGAGTTAACCACAAGGAGTTATTCGGATTTACTTTTAAAATAGTCTTTTCCCGTAAAATCCATAACTCTCATTCTATACATCCAAAAATCACCATTTTTGGACATAATGCAGTTAACTCATCATATTATCATTCTAAATTTTTCCAGAATTTTTGAAGGTCAAAAAAATTATGAAACTGCCCCTAGTAGTGACTGCCCCAAAACAGTTTTATTTCTTTTCCAAAAACGGGACTGTTTTTGCTAAAACAATCACTACAGCTCTTGAACTAAACATTGTTTAGTGATACCACAAGTGTAGATTTAAAACGGTGGACATCCAAAGTACATAAAAGTTAGGGTTTCTAAACTAGAAAAATTATTTTTCTTTTATTTTGATTTCCAAACAATTCAACACCCAATATGGGTAGATCTAAACGTAAAACACTCATCAACATATAGATCCAAGTTTTTTGAGTTTAGAAACATAGATCCAAGTTTTGATTTACAATAATCAAAATAAAATTTATAAACTAGTTTAGGATTATACCTTTTTATGTGATATCCTTCTTCTCTTCTTTAATGGCTTCAATGGCCACTCTTCTCTCTTCTATTCTCTCCCTCACGGGGTTGCCGCCCATCTTCTTTACATTTTCTTCTTGTGTTCTTTTTCCATTTCTCTTTTTTTCTCCCGTTCCACTTTCTTTCTCTGCCTTATCCTTTTATTTCTTTCCAAACTCCAAAATTTGCTCTTTCTTCTTCTTATAACATGAAGTAGGCACATATCCTTATATATATATATATATATATATATATATATATATATATATATATATATATATATATCCATATGTATAACTTAATAACTCCATGCTTCCTGATCTTTCTAAAATAATAAAAAATTACTTATTCCTTATCAGTTGCAGACTTAGCATTTATCCCTTATAGGATGCCGATTTACTTTCATGAAATCTTTTTTTTTAACTTCTTCTCCCACCCATTTGACCAATTTTAACTTTGCAAATTAGATTTAAATTGGGCTAAGTTTGGGCTAATTCCTTAATCTCTTTGGCTTTTAATTAACTACAACAACAACAATGACAATGCAAACGTTAATCCTATTTAGTAGTTGGTAAACTTGTTAACTGGAGCATTTGCAAATCAGCCGCAAGCTCAAGCTACCCCGTTCAAGGATTTTAAGGAGGTGGGACCGCCATATTTTAAGGGATCCATAAAAACTGATCCTACTTTGGTGGACAAGGTTAAAGAAGCACAACTCAAAGATGAGGAATGTGAGAAAATCAGGAAAACAATATCTGAAGGAGAGGAAGGGAAATTAAAAATCGGCAACTAAGGGATATTGATATTCGAGAAAATAATTTGGGTTCCGCAAGTATCAGAGGTAAAGGAGGAATTTTTGAGCGAGGTGCATAATTCACGGTATTTGATTCACCAGGGGAGCACGAAGATGTATCAGGATCTTAGACAGCATTTCTGGTGGTCTAATATTAAGAGAGACGTTGCCGATTGTGTGGCCAAGGGTTTGACATGTCAGAAAGTTAAAGTATGACATCAGAGACGAAGTGGGTTGTTACAACCGTTAGACAAACCAGAATAGAAGTGGGAACATATCACGATGGATTTTGTGGTAGGGCTTCTAACGACTCAGAAAGGTTTCAACATAATTTGGGTTATTGTTGACCGCCTGTCGAAGTCAACACATTTCTTACCGATCAAGATCAGATTTAACTTAGATCAGTTGGCGAAATTATATGTGAAGGAAATTATTTCAAGACACGATGTTCCAAAGTTTATAGTCTCAGATCGAGATCCACGTTTCAAATCAAACTTCTGGAAGCGACTATAGGAATGCATGGGAACACAATTAAAAATGAATACGACATATCATCCTCAGACAGACGGGCATAGTGAAAGAATAATCCAGACATTGGAGGTTATGTTAAGAGCTTGTACAATGGACTTCAAAAGAAATTGGGATGATCATCTACTGCTGATGGAATTCACTTACAATAACAGTTACCACGCAAGTATTGGCATGCCGCCTTACAAAGCATTGTACAGTAGAAAGTACAAGACTCCATTATGTTTGGATGAGGTTGGCGAATGTCAATTACTAGGACCGAAATTGGTGTAACAAACCGTCGAGATTATCAAGATGATCAGGATAAAATTGATAGCTGCTCAAGATAGGAAGAAGAAATATGTTGATCAACATCGACAGAATTGAGAATTTGAATCTGGATTCAAATTAATATCCAATTCAATAAACTATTTTATAATCCAGCAAACTGGATTCAACTGACCTTCAATCTAGCAACCTGAATTCACTAATCATTCAATCCAGCTACCTGGATTCAAACTGAATTTCAATTCAATAAACTGTTTTCATTTTTAATATATTAAATTTTTAATTCATCATACTATACATTCAATATGGCATATTGAATGTCCAATTAATAAGTTAACTCCTCTTTTAAACTCCATTTAATATTATTAATTATTTATTAACATTAAATTCATTTACTAATATTATTAATCATTAAATAATATTTTAAATCAATGATTTAATAACATTTTAATCTAAATGTTACCAATCACATAATAATATCTTAATCTAATATTACTAAACTTTTAATAATACTTTAATTATTTATTAAACTTATAAATAATTTATTTTAATTATTTACACTTTACTAATTAATACATTTAATCATTTTAAAAATGCCATACACATAAGATCTCATCACCAATGACCAAAACCCCTATCAAAAAGCTTCATATAGCATGTCTAGGGTTCCCGAGCCATAAAATCCTATTTTCCAAATTTTTAACATCACATAATTAATTTAATTCGTTTGTTCATAACTAAACCATTTCTATGAAAAATACCAAATCAGTTCCAAAAATTTTACTTTTCTGGGATTTGACAAAATATAGATCTCTTAGGAACATATATTTTTTTTGGAATTTTTAAAATTCATTTACTATTTTTTAAATGGCCAAAACAACTGAATCTTGCTACATTAATCATAAACTAAGTTTTTGTCCAAAACTTCCGAAACTTTCAGGGTATGTTCCTATTATGTATATGTACTCCCAGTAAAAATTTCAAAAATTTTGGAGTTAACCACAAGGAGTTATTCGGGTTTACTTTTAAAATAGTCTTTTCCCGTAAAATCCATAACTCTCATTCTATACATCCCAAAATCACCATTTTGGACAAAATGCAGTTAACTCATCATATTTGCATTCCAAAATTTTCCAGAATTTTTGAAGGTCAAAAAAATTACGAAACTGCCCTGGTAGTGGCTGCCCCAAAACAGTTTTATTTCTTTTTCAAAAACGCGACTTTTTTGCTAAAACAGTCACTACAGCTCTTGAACTAAACATTATTTAGTGTTACCACATGTGTTGATTTAAAACGGTGGACATCCAAAGTACATACAAGTTTGGGTTTCTAAACTAGAAAATTTATTTTTCTTTTATTTTGATTTCCAAACAATTCAACACCCAATATGGGTAGATCTAAACGTAAAACACTCATCAACATGTAGATCCAAGGTTTTTGAGTTTAGAAACATAGATCCAAGTTTTGATTTACAATAATCAAAATAAAATGTATAAAATAGTTTAGGATTATACCATTTTATATGATATCCCTCTTCTCTTCTTTAATGGCTTCCATGGCCACTCTTCTCTCTTCTATTCTCTCCCTAATGGGGTTGTCGGCCATCTTCTTTGTATTTTCTTCTTGTGTTCTTTTTCCATTTCTCATTTTTTCTCCCGTTCCACTTTCTTTCTCTACCTTATCCTTTTTTATCTTTCCAAACTCCAAAATTTGTTCTCTCTTCTTCTTAAAACATGAAGTAGGCGCATATCCTTATATATATATATATATATATATATATATATATATATATATATATATATATAACTTAATAACTCCATGCTTCCTGATCTTTCTAAAATAATAAAAAATAACTTATTCCTTATCAGTTGCAGACTTAGCATTTATCCCTTATAGGATGCCGATTTACTTTCATGAAATCTTTTTTTTTAACTTCTTCTCCCACCCATTTGACCAATTTTGACTTTGCAAATTAGATTTAAATTGGGCTAAGTTTGGGCTAATTCCTTAATCTCTTTGGCTTTCAATTAACAACAACAACAACAATGACAATGCCAATGTTAATCCTATTTAGTAGTTGGTAAACTTGTTATCTGGAGCATTTGCAAATCAGCCGCAAGCTCAAATACCCCGTTCAAGAATTTTAAGGTGGTAGGACCGCCATATTTTAAGGGATCCATGAAAACAGATCCTACTTTGGTTGACAAGGTTAAAGAAGCACAACTCAAAGATGAGGAATGTGAGAAAATCAGGAAAACAATATCTGAAGGAGAGGAAGGGAAATCAAAAATTGTCAACTAAGGGATATTGAGATTCGAGAAAAGAATTTGGGTTCCGCAAGTATCAGAGGTAAAGGAGGAATTTTTGAGCGAGGTGCATAATTCACGATATTTGATTCACCCGTGGAGCACGAAGATGTATCAGGATCTCAGACATCATTTCTTGTGGTCTAATGTTAAGAGAGACGTTGCCGATTATGTGGCCAAGTGTTTGACATGTCAAAAAGTTAAAGCATGACATCAGAGACTAAGTGGGTTGTTACAACCGTTAGACAAACCAGAATGGAAGTGGGAACATATCACAATGGATTTTGTGGTAGGGCTTCTAACGACTCAGAAAGGTTTCAACGTAATTTGGGTTATTGTTGACCGCCTGACGAAGTCAACACATTTCTTACCGATCAAGATCAGATTTAACTTATATCAGTTGGCGAAATTATATGTGCAGGAAATTATTTCAAAACACGGTGTTCCAAAGTTATAGTCTCTGATCGAGATCCACGTTTCAAATCAAACTTCTAGAAGCGACTATAGGAATGCATGGGAACAGAATTAAAAAAGAGTACGACATATCATCCTCAGACAGACGGGCATAGTGAAAGAATAATCCAGACATTGGAGGATATGTTAAGAGCTTGTACAATGGACTTCAAAAAAAATTGGGATGATCATCTACTGCTGATGGAATTCGCTTACAATAACAGTTACCACGCAAGTATTGACATGCCGCCTTACAAAGCATTGTACAATAGAAAGTACAGGACTCCATTATGTTGGGATGAGGTTGGCGAATGTCAATTACTAGGACCGAAATTGGTGTAACAAACCGTCGAGATTATCAAGATGATCAGGATAAAATTGATAGCTGCTCAAGATAGGAAGAAGAAATATGTTGATCAACATCGACAGAATTGAGAATTTGAATCTGGATTCAAATTAATATCCAATTCAATAAACTATTTTATAATCCAGCAAACTGGATTCAACTGACCTTCAATCTAGCAACCTGAATTCACTAATCATTCAATCCAGCTACCTGGATTCAAACTGAATTTCAATTCAATAAACTGTTTTCATTTCTAATATATTAAATTTTTAATTCATCATACTATACATTCAATATGGCATATTGAATGTCCAATTAATAAGTTAACTCCTCTTTTAAACTCCATTTAATATTATTAATTATTTATTAACATTAAATTCATTTACTAATATTATTAATCATTAAATAATATTTTAAATCAATGATTTAATAACATTTTAATCTAAATGTTACCAATCACATAATAATATCTTAATCTAATATTACTAAACTTTTAATAATACTTTAATTATTTATTAAACTTATAAATAATTTATTTTAATTATTTACACTTTACTAATTAATACATTTAATCATTTTAAAAATGCCATACACATAAGATCTCATCACCAATGACCAAAACCCCTATCAAAAAGCTTCATATAGCATGTTTAGGGTTCCCGAGCCATAAAATCCTATTTTCCAAATTTTTAATATCACATAATTAATTTAATTCGTTTATTCATAACTAAACCATTTCTATGAAAAATACCAAATCAGTTCCAAAAATTTTACTTTACTGGGATTTGACAAAATATAGATCTCTTAGGAACATATATTTTTTTTGGAATTTTTAAAATTCATTTACTATTTTTTAAATGGCCAAAACAACTGAATCTTGCTACATTAATCATAAACTAAGTTTTTGTCCAAAACTTCCGAAACTTTCAGGGTATGCTCCTATTATGTATATGTACTCCCAGTAAAAATTTCAAAAATTTTGGAGTTAACCACAAGTAGTTATTCGGGTTTACTTTTAAAATATTCTTTTCCCGTAAAATCCATAACTCTCATTCTATACATCCCAAAATCACCATTTTGGACAAAATGCAGTTAACTCATCATATTTGCATTCCAAAATTTTCTAGAATTTTTGAAGGTCAAAAAAATTATGAAACTGCCCTGGTAGTGACTGCCCCAAAACAGTTTTATTTCTTTTTCAAAAACGGGACTTTTTTGCTAAAACAGTCACTACAGCTCTTGAACTAAACATTATTTAGTGTTACCACATGTGTTGATTTCAAACGGTGGACATCCAAAGTACATACAAGTTTGGGTTTCTAAACTAGAAAATTTATTTTTCTTTTATTTTGATTTCCAAACAATTCAACACCCAATATTGGTAGATCTAAACGTAAAACACTCATCAACATGTAGATCCAAGGTTTTTGAGTTTAGAAACATAGATCCAAGTTTTGATTTACAATAATCAAAATAAAATGTATAAAATAGTTTAGGATTATACCATTTTATATGATATCCCTCTTCTCTTCTTTAATGGCTTCCATGGCCACTCTTCTCTCTTCTATTCTCTCCCTCATGGGGTTGCCGGCCATCTTCTTTGTATTTTCTTCTTGTGTTCTTTTTCCATTTCTCATTTTTTCTCCCGTTCCACTTTCTTTCTCTACCTTATCCTTTTTTATCTTTCCAAACTCCAAAATTTGCTCTCTCTTCTTCTTAAAACATGAAGTAGGCGCATATCCTTATATATATATATATATATATATATATATATATATATATATATATATATATATATATATATATATATATATATAACTTAATAACTCCATGCTTCCTGATCTTTCTAAAATAATAAAAAATGACTTATTCCTTATCAGTTGCAGACTTAGCATTTATCCCTTATAGGATGCTGATTTACTTTCATGAAATCTTTTTTTTTAACTTCTTCTCCCACCCATTTGACCAATTTTGACTTTGCAAATTAGATTTAAATTGGGCTAAGTTTGGGCTAATTCCTTAATCTCTTTGGCTTTCAATTAACAACAACAACAACAATGACAATGCCAACGTTAATCCTATTTAGTAGTTGGTAAACTTGTTAACTGGAGCATTTGCAAATCAGCCGCAAGCTCAAATACCCCGTTCAAGAATTTTAAGGTGGTAGGACCGCCATATTTTAAGGGATCCATGAAAATAGATCCTACTTTGGTAGACAAGGTTAAAGAAACACAACTCAAAGATGAGGAATGTGAGAAAATCAGGAAAACAATATCCGAAGGAGAGGAAGGGAAATCAAAAATCGTCAACTAAGGGATATTGAGATTCGAGAAAAGAATTTGGGTTCCGCAAGTATCAGAGGTAAAGGAGGAATTTTTGAGCGAGGTGCATAATTCACGATATTTGATTCACCCGTGGAGCACGAAGATGTATCAGGATCTCAGACATTATTTCTTGTGGTCTAATGTTAAGAGAGACGTTGCCGATTGTGTGGCCAAGTGTTTGACATGTCAAAAAGTTAAAGCATGACATCAGAGACTAAGTGGGTTGTTACAACAGTTAGACAAACCAGAATGGAAGTGGGAACATATCACAATGGATTTTGTGGTAGGGCTTCTAACGACTCAGAAAGGTTTCAACGTAATTTGGGTTATTGTTGACCGCCTGACGAAGTCAACACATTTCTTACCGATCAAGATCAGATTTAACTTATATCAGTTGGCGAAATTATATGTGCAGGAAATTATTTCAAGACACGGTGTTCCAAAGTTATAGTCTCTGATCGAGATCCACGTTTCAAATCAAACTTCTAGAAGCCACTATAGGAATGCATGGGAACACAATTAAAAATGAGTACGACATATCATCCTCAGACAGACGGGCATAGTGAAAGAATAATCCAGACATTAGAGGATATGTTAAGAGCTTGTACAGTGGACTTCAAAAGAAATTGGGATGATCATCTACTGCTGATGGAATTCGCTTACAATAACAGTTACCACGCAAGTAATGGCATGCCGCCTTACAAAGCATTGTACAATAGAAAGTACAGGACTCCATTATGTTGGGATGAGGTTGGCGAATGTCTATTACTAGGACCGAAATTGGTGTAACAAACCGTCGAGATTATCAAGATAATCAGGATAAAATTGATAGCTGCTCAAGATAGGAAGAAGAAATATGTTGATCAACATCGACAGAATTGAGAATTTGAATCTGGATTCAAATTAATATCCAATTCAATAAACTATTTTATAATCCAGCAAACTGGATTCAATTGACCTTCAATCTAGCAACCTGAATTCACTAATCATTCAATCCAGCTACCTGGATTCAAACTGAATTTCAATTCAATAAACTGTTTTCATTTCTAATATATTAAATTTTTAATTCATCATACTATACATTCAATATGGCATATTGAATTTCCAATTAATAAGTTAACTCCTCTTTTAAACGCCATTTAATATTATTAATTATTTATTAACATTAAATTCATTTACTAATATTATTAATCATTAAATAATATTTTAAATCAATGATTTAATAACATTTTAATCTAAATGTTACCAATCACATAATAATATCTTAATCTAATATTACTAAACTTTTAATAATACTTTAATTATTTATTAAACTTATAAATAATTTATTTTAATTATTTACACTTTACTAATTAATACATTTAATCATTTTAAAAATGCCATACACATAAGATCTCATCACCAATGACCAAAACCCCTATCAAAAAGCTTCATATAGCATGTCTAGGGTTCCCGAGCCATAAAATCCTATTTTCCAAATTTTTAACATCACATAATTAATTTAATTCGTTTGTTCATAACTAAACCATTTCTATGAAAAATACCAAATCAGTTCCAAAAATTTTACTTTACTGGGATTTGACAAAATATAGATCTCTTAGGAACATATATTTTTTTTGGAATTTTTAAAATTCATTTACTATTTTTTAAATGGCCAAAACAACTGAATCTTGCTACATTAATCATAAACTAAGTTTTTGTCCAAAACTTCCGAAACTTTCAGGGTATGCTCCTATTATGTATATGTACTCCCAGTAAAAATTTCAAAAATTTTGGAGTTAACCACAAGGAGTTATTCGGGTTTACTTTTAAAATAGTCTTTTCCCGTAAAATCCATAACTCTCATTCTATATACATCCCAAAATCACCATTTTGGACAAAATGCAGTTAACTCATCATATTTGCATTCCAAAATTTTCCAGAATTTTTGAAGGTCAAAAAAATTATGAAACTGCCCTGGTAGTGACTGCCCCAAAACAGTTTTATTTCTTTTTCAAAAACGGGACTTTTTTGCTAAAACAGTCACTACAGCTCTTGAACTAAACATTATTTAGTGTTACCACATGTGTTGATTTAAAATGGTGGACATCCAAAGTACATACAAGTTTGGGTTTCTAAACTAGAAAATTTATTTTTCTTTTATTTTGATTTCCAAATAATTCAACTCCCAATATGGGTAGATCTAAACGTAAAACACTCATCAACATGTAGATCCAAGGTTTTTGAGTTTAGAAACATAGATCCAAGTTTTGATTTACAATAATCAAAATAAAATGTATAAAAGAGTTTAGGATTATACCATTTTATATGATATCCCTCTTCTCTTCTTTAATGGCTTCCATGGCCACTCTTCTCTCTTCTATTCTCTCCCTCATGGGGTTGCCGGCCATCTTCTTTGTATTTTCTTCTTGTGTTCTTTTTCCATTTCTCATTTTTTCTCCCGTTCCACTTTCTTTTTCTACCTTATCCTTTTTTATCTTTCCAAACTCCAAAATTTGCTCTCTCTTCTTCTTAAAACATGAAGTAGGCGCATATCCTTATATACATATATATATATATATATATATATATATATATATAACTTAATAACTCCATGCTTCCTGATCTTTCTAAAATAATAAAAAATAACTTATTCCTTATCAGTTGCAGACTTAGCATTTATCCCTTATAGGATGCCGATTTACTTTCATGAAATCTTTTTTTTTAACTTCTTCTCCCACCCATTTGACCAATTTTGACTTTGCAAATTAGATTTAAATTGGGCTAAGTTTGGGCTAATTCCTTAATCTCTTTGGCTTTCAATTAACAACAACAACAACAATGACAATGCCAACGTTAATCCTATTTAGTAGTTGGTAAACTTGTTATCTGGAGCATTTGCAAATCAGCCGCAAGCTCAAATACCCCGTTCAAGAATTTTAAGGTGGTAGGACCGCCATATTTTAAGGGATCCATGAAAACAGATCCTACTTTGGTGGACAAGGTTAAAGAAGCACAACTCAAAGATGAGGAATGTGAAAAAATCAGGAAAACAATATCTGAAGGAGAGGAAGGGAAATCAAAAATCGTCAACTAAGGGATATTGAGATTCGAGAAAAGAATTTGGTTTCCGCAAGTATCAGAGGTAAAGGAGGAATTTTTGAGCGAGGTGCATAATTCACGATATTTGATTCACCCGTGGAGCACGAAGATGTATCAGGATCTCAGACATCATTTCTTGTGGTCTAATGTTAAGAGAGACGTTGCCGATTGTGTGGCCAAGTGTTTGACATGTCAAAAAGTTAAAGCATGACATCAGAGACTAAGTGGGTTGTTACAACCGTTAGACAAACCAGAATGGAAGTGGGAACATATCACAATGGATTTTGTGGTAGGGCTTCTAACGACTCAGAAAGGTTTCAACGTAATTTGGGTTATTGTTGACCGCCTGACGAAGTCAACACATTTCTTACCGATCAAGATCAGATTTAACTTATATCAGTTGGCGAAATTATAGGTGCAGGAAATTATTTCAAGACACGGTGTTCCAAAGTTATAGTCTCTGATCGAGATCCACGTTTCAAATCAAAGTTCTAGAAGCCACTATAGGAATGCATGGGAACACAATTAAAAATGAGTACGACATATCATCCTCAGACAGACGGGCATAGTGAAAGAATAATCCAGACATTGGAGGATATGTTAAGAGCTTGTACAATGGACTTCAAAAGA
Source organism: Panax japonicus (assembly GCA_020205505.1). Lineage (NCBI taxonomy): Eukaryota > Viridiplantae > Streptophyta > Magnoliopsida > Apiales > Araliaceae > Panax > Panax japonicus. The sequence goes on from JAINUV010001397.1 coordinate 112,276, forward strand.
AATTGGGATGATCATCTAGTGCTGATGGAATTCGCTTACAATAACAGTTACCACGCAAGTATTGGCATGCCGCCTTACAAAGCATTGTACAATAGAAAGTACAGGACTCCATTATGTTGGGATGAGGTTGGCAAATGTCAATTACTAGGACCGAAATTGGTGTAACAAACCGTCGAGATTATAAAGATGATCAGGATAAAATTGATAGCTGCTCAAGATAGGAAGAAGAAATATGTTGATCAACATCGACAGAATTGAGAATTTGAATCTGGATTCAAATTAATATCCAATTCAATAAACTATTTTATAATCCAGCAAACTGGATTCAACTGACCTTCAATCTAGCAACCTGAATTCACTAATCATTCAATCCAGCTACCTGGATTCAAACTGAATTTCAATTCAATAAACTGTTTTCATTTCTAATATATTAAATTTTTAATTCATCATACTATACATTCAATATGACATATTGAATTTCCAATTAATAAGTTAACTCCTCTTTTAAACTCCATTTAATATTATTAATTATTTATTAACATTAAATTCATTTACTAATATTATTAATCATTAAATAATATTTTAAATCAATGATTTAATAACATTTTAATCTAAATGTTACCAATCACATAATAATATCTTAATCTAATATTACTAAACTTTTAATAATACTTTAATTATTTATTAAACTTATAAATAATTTATTTTAATTATTTACACTTTACTAATTAATACATTTAATCATTTTAAAAATGCCATACACATAAGATCTCATCACCAATGACCAAAACCCCTATCAAAAAGCTTCATATAGCATGTCTAGGGTTCCCGAGCCATAAAATCCTATTTTCCAAATTTTTAACATCACATAATTAATTTAATTCGTTTGTTCATAACTAAACCATTTCTATGAAAAATACCAAATCAGTTCCAAAAATTTTACTTTTCTGGGATTTTACAAAATATAGATCTCTTAGGAACATATATTTTTTTTGGAATTTTTAAAATTCATTTACTATTTTTTAAATGGCCAAAACAACTGAATCTTGCTACATTAATCATAAACTAAGTTTTTGTCCAAAACTTCCGAAACTTTCAGGGTATGCTCCTATTATGTATATGTACTCCCAGTAAAAATTTCAAAAATTTTGGAGTTAACCACAAGGAGTTATTCGGGTTTACTTTTAAAATAGTCTTTTCCCGTAAAATCCATAACTCTCATTCTATACATCCCAAAATCACCATTTTGGACAAAATGCAGTTAACTCATCATATTTACATTCCAAAATTTTCCAGAATTTTTGAAGGTCAAAAAAATTATGAAACTGTCCTGGTAGTGACTGCCCCAAAACAGTTTTATTTCTTTTTCAAAAACGGGACTTTTTTGCTAAAACAGTCACTACAGCTCTTGAACTAAACATTATTTAGTGTTACCACATGTGTTGATTTAAAACGGTGGATATCCAAAGTACATACAAGTTTGGGTTTCTAAACTAGAAAAATTACTTTTCTTTTATTTTGATTTCCAAACAATTCAACACCCAATATGGGTAGATCTAAACGTAAAACAATCATCAACATGTAGATCCAAGTTTTTTGAGTTTAGAAACATAGATCCAAGTTTTGATTTACAATAATTAAAATAAAATGTATAAAATAGTTTAGGAGTATACCATTTTATATGATATCCCTCTTCTCTTCTTTAATGGCTTCCATGGCCACTCTTCTCTCTTCTATTCTCTCCCTCATGGGGTTGCCGACCATCTTCTTTGTATTTTCTTCTTGTGTTCTTTTTCCATTTCTCATTTTCTCTCCCGTTCCACTTTCTTTCTCTACCTTATCCTTTTTTATCTTTCCAAACTCCAAAATTTGCTCTCTCTTCTTCTTAAAACATGAAGTAGGCGCATATCCTTATATATATATATATATAACTTAATAACTCTATGCTTCCTGATCTTTCTAAAATAATAAAAAATAACTTATTCCTTATCAGTTGCAGACTTAGCATTTATCCCTTATAGGATGCCGATTTACTTTCATGAAATCTTTTTTTTAACTTCTTCTCCCACCCATTTGACCAATTTTGACTTTGCAAATTAGATTTAAATTGGGCTAAGTTTGGGCTAATTCCTTAATCTCTTTGGCTTTCAATTAACAACAACAGCAACAATGACAATGCCAACGTTAATCCTATTTAGTAGTTGGTAAACTTGTTAACTGGAGCATTTGCAAATCAGCCGCAAGCTCAAATACCCCGTTCAAGAATTTTAAGGTGGTAGGACCGCCATATTTTAAGGGATCCATGAAAACAGATCCTACTTTGGTGGACAAGGTTAAAGAAGCACAACTCAAAGATGAGGAATGTGAGAAAATCAGGAAAACAATATCTGAAGGAGAGGAAGGGAAATCAAAAATCGTCAACTAAGGGATATTGAGATTCGAGAAAAGAATTTGGGTTCCGCAAGTATCAGAGGTAAAGGAGGAATTTTTGAGCGAGGTGCATATTTCACGATATTTGATTCACCCGTGGAGCACGAAGATGTATCAGGATCTCAGACATCATTTCTTGTGGTCTAATGTTAAGAGAGACGTTGCCGATTGTCTGGCCAAGTGTTTGACATGTCAAAAAGTTAAATCATGACATCAGAGACTAAGTGGGTTGTTACAACCTTTAGACAAACCAGAAATGAAGTGGGAACATATCACAATGGATTTTGTGGTAGGGCTTCTAACGACTCAGAAAGGTTTCAACGCAATTTGGGTTATTGTTGACCGCCTGACGAAGTCAACACATTTCTTACCGATCAAGATCAGATTTAACTTATATCAGTTGGCGAAATTATATGTGCAGGAAATTATTTCAAGACACGGTGTTCCAAAGTTATAGTCTCTGATCGAGATCCACGTTTCAAATCAAACTTCTAGAAGCGACTATAGGAATGCATGGGAACACAATTAAAAATGAGTACGACATATCATCCTCAGACAGACGGGCATAGTGAAAGAATAATCCAGACATTGGAGGATATGTTAAGAGCTTGTACAATGGACTTCAAAAGAAATTGGGATGATCATCTACTGCTGATGGAATTAGCTTACAATAACAGTTACCACGCAAGTATTGGCATGCCGCCTTACAAAGCGTTGTACGGTAGAAAGTACAGGACTCCATTATGTTGGGATGAGGTTGGCGAATGTCAATTACTAGGACCGAAATTGGTGTAACAAACCGCCGAGATTGTCAAGATGATCAGGATAAAATTGATAGCTGCTCAAGATAGGAAGAAGAAATATGTTGATCAACATCGACATAATTGAGAATTTGAATCTGGATTCAAACTAATATCCAATTCAATAAACTATTTTATAATCCAGCAAACTGGATTCAACTGACCTTCAATCCAGCAACCTGAATTCACTAATCATTCAATCCAGCTACCTGGATTCAAACTGAATTTCAATTCAATAAACTGTTTTCATTTCTAACATATTAAATTTTCAATTCATCATACTATACATTCAATATGACATATTGAATGTCCAATTAATAAGTTAACTCCTCTTTTAAACTCCAGTTAATATTATTAATTATTTATTAACATTAAATTTATTTACTAATATTATTAATCATTAAATAATATTTTAAATCAATGATTTAATAACATTTTAATCTAAATGTTACCAATCACATAATAATATCTTAATCTAATATTACTAATCTTTTAATAATACTTTAATTATTTATTAAACTTATAAACAATTTATTTTAATTATTTACACTTTACTAATTAATACATTTAATCATTTTAAAAATGCCATACACGTAAGATCTCATCACCAATGACCAAAACCCCTATCAAAAAGCTTCATATAGCATGTCTAGGGTTCTCGAGCCATAAAATCCTATTTTCCAAATTTTCAACATCACATAATTAATTTAATTCGTTTGTTCATAACTAAACCATTTCTATAAAAAATACCAAATCAGTTCCAAAAATTTTACTTTTCTGGGATTTGATAAAATATAGATCACTTAGGAACATATATTTTTTTTGGAATTTTTAAAATTCATTTACTATTTTTTAAATGGTAAAAACAACCTGATCTTGCTACATTAATCATAAATTGAGTTTTTGTCCAAAACTTCCAAAACTTTCAGGCTATGCTCCTGTTATGTATATGTACTCCCAATAAAAATTTCACAAATTTTGGAGTTAACCACAATGAGTTATTCGGGTTTACTTTTAAAATAGTCTTTTCCCGTAAAATCCATAACTCTCATTCTATACATCCAAAAATCACCATTTTTGGACAGAATGCAGTTAACTCATCATATTATCATTCCAAAATTTTCCAGAATTTTTGAAGGTAAAAAATATTATGAAACTGCCCCTGGTAGTGACTGCCCCAAAACAGTTTTATTTCTTTTTCAAAAACGGGACTTTTTTGCTAAAACAGTCACTACAGCTCTTGAACTAAACATTGTTTAGTGATACCACAGGTGTAGATTTAAAACGGTGGACATCCAAAGTACATAAAAGTTTGGGTTTCTAAACTAGAAAAATTATTTTTCTTTTATTTTGATTTCTAAACAATTCAACACCCAATACGGGTAGATCTAAACGTAAAACACTCATCAACATGTAGATCCAAGGTTTTTGACTTTAGAAACATAGATCCAAGTTTTGATTTACAATAATCAAAATAAAATTTATAAACTAGTTTAGGATTATACCTTTTTATGTGATATCCTTCTTCTCTTCTTTAATGGCTTCCATGGCCATTCTTCTCTCTTCTATTCTCTCCCTCATGGGGTTGCCGCCCATCTTCTTTGCATTTTCTTTTTGTGTTCTTTTTCCTTTTCTCTTTGCATTCTCTCCTTTTTTTTTCTTTCCAAACTCCAAAATTTGCTCTCTCTTCTTCTTATAACATGAAGTAGGCGCATATCCTTATATATATATATATATATAACTTAATAATTCTCCATGCTTCCTGACCTTTCTAAAATATTAAAAAATGACTTATTCCTTATCACTTGCAAACTTAGCATTTATCCCTTATAGGCTATCGATTTACTTTCATGAAATCTTTTTTTTAACTTCTTCTCCCACCCATTTGACCAATTTTGACTTTGCAAATTAGATTTAAATTGGGCTAAGTTTGGGCTAATTCTTTAATCTCTTGGGCTTTTAATTAATAATGGTTTGGGCCTTGTAAATTAGATTAGGTCCAATACCTTTAATTCTATCCTATCATAATCATTTAATTAGGGTTTTAATTTACTCAATTGGAATTTAAATCCGTATTCAAGTACATTTAATTTCTTAACCTAATTAGACTTGCTTTAATTAGGTTATAAAATTAATTAATTGAGATGTATAAAATAAATCTCTTAGGATTAATATATATTTTAAATACCACTATTCTCCCATATCATAACCCTTAAGTTATTCAAGTTTTCATTCCTAATATATAATTAGGTTACATTAATTTCTTTTATTTATTTATATAATAAACAAATATAAACAATCACATAATATTCATATTCACTTATTCACATATTTATACAAAAAAATTTAATAGGTTAAGACATGGTCCACAAATCTCTTAGATTAGGTCATTAGTATATAATTAAAATACTAGGACCACTAAATAAAGATAACCATTTGGGTTATTTAATTCACACACCTAATGTATAATTAGGTTATGTAACTTTCTATTTAATTTTTCTTTATATTATAACTAATTTAATTTTTCTTTATATATATATATTTATTTATTTAATCACATACAAATTTCACATAAATCATAAAGTATCATGGATAAATAATTAATGTGATCTAATATCCTTATATGATTAATTTAATTAACCATTTCTCTTATTAAAATATATAGCACATCACTAAATATGTATATGTACCTATACATATACACATTTTTTTATAGCATCTCTTCAATTGAATTTTATTTCCTTAATAAAATTTTCCACTTATATCATTATAAAAATTTCTAACATAATTGCTTTCATCGATTAATTCATTTAAATTTAAAGGTACCATAATACCTTATTCTTAATATAGCTTCAAATACACATATAAAAATCTATTCTAGGGTTTTGAATTTTCGTAACCCATATTTTCTCACATATATTCTTTATCTTCTCATTTTTTACTATTCAACGTTTCTATCATTGACATTTAATTCATTTACATTACTTCAATTTTTAAATTAAACCATATAGGCTATTCTCTAATTTTTTTTAGTAAATCCTCTATTTCTAATCTAGTTTTTATTCTTTAACCTTTAATTTAATCATTCAAGATCCTCTAAATTTTTGGGTTGTCACATTCACCCCTTTCTAAGAATTTCATCCCCGAAATTACAGCTTACTAATTAATGCTCCTTTTATTCACCAAAATTAGGTTGTCATAATAACCTTTATTTAATCACATCAGATCTCATTCTCAACTAACGAGTGGATGCTATATCCTTCCATGAAGATCTATTCTACCATCACATTCTACCATAACTACACACTAGGAGTTTACATCTTCCAATCATTCAGGAGTCTCCATAATTGTTCAATAACTGTGAAGCAGTATAAATAATGTAAAAAGTTTTACTCAAGAAAACTTTTCATATTATGCTGGAGGGTCGTATAGACCATGAAAACATAGTTTTAATGGTATTTACACCACAAAACGGTAAATTTCTAGGTATGTTTACAATCACGAAGAAGGTAAACTACCGCTGCTAGTACTTTAGGTGATTAGCATATCGTACGCTTACATTGTATACAATGTATCAATAATGTGTAGCGAATATTTACGCTACTAGATTGGATTATTTTGGCCAATCAACATATCCCCTTTGTCAGAATTTTTCACCTCAAACTTATCTTAAGATTCTGCACCAAAACAATTTGGTTCGGGATAAATTCTCAAAGAGATAATTGAATTTTCATAAAACAGTTGTCTAGCTCAATCAAATAGCTTAGATGTATACCAATAGTTTGAATATCAATCAAAACATGTGTCTGGTCAAATTCAATTGACAATAAATTATCTTTAAGATTCTTTAAATCATTTTATGACGTCATGATATCACATTGTATTTACAGTCTATTTGAGGATTCCGTCATTTTATGACTTTATCATACCACATCAGACCATAGTGGGATGACAATCTTTAGATCACATCCAACATTAAGTAATTTTACATTGATAACTCCATCATTTTTATCATCTTTGCACTAGGTTCAATGATGCATTAATGATATATAAAATACATTTTGATATTTCAAATCATTTTCTTCTAGACGAAATAATTAGTATAGACTCTTCTTTAAACGATTTAAAACTATTGAAAAATAATTTTAGTATTATCATGTCGCAACATGTAACGATGTGTTAGTGGCCCGAAGTCCACACATACACACTTGTCACCATGTGTTAAGGATAACAAAATTCATTTATAAAAACACATCAACGAGAATTTTGCCTTCATTCCCGCACGATTTGGTGTTCACTTTCTAGTCATACATTTTCCAACTACCCAAACATAATAAAATTTAAACAATAAAATTTCCCATTAAAGGGTTACATCATTAAATCCAATAAAATCCCTGGTCATCTAACCTTAAACATTCATCAAATTCGGAAAAGTAAATAATTACATCACAATAGTTAAAATAAAGGCTGACATCATAAAAGTTAGTGAATTTTCAAGTCTTCAACACTTGTTCATTTTTCCTTTCCCTTTGCTAGTGGTAGGTTCATCAACCTTTTTAACTTTAGCTGCAATGGTTATATATGCAAGAGTGAGCAAAACAGATGCTCACTTGAAATGACAATGAATAATAACAACATATAACTGTCAATGAATAGGCTCAATAGAACTGAATAATATTCTCTATCACTGATAATCAAGAACTGAAATTAGAATTTGAAATATATTTGAGGGTCACAAGACCATGAACTATGTCAAAGGTTATAAGTATTCTTTCAACTTAAACCTAAACAGTCATAAGACTGTTAGAGTTTATGCACTAGAGGCCAATTATTTGATATATTTGCATAACATTTTGATATTATATTTGATTGAATAAATGAATGATTTTATTATGGTTTTATTTACCGCGTTACATAAATGATAACATAATAAAAATCCTTAAAATATTGATACAAATTATATAGTTTCAAGTATGTGACTTGAATATGAGATTATATAATTACAATTAGTATCATTGTTCTTAAATGTCCCTAGTCGAGTATCATTGTTGACGAGACAACAATGATGCATTAAGACTAGTATGTGGATTGACTGATGATCAAATCTCATTGGTCATAAATATATGAGATATTAAGTCAATGCATAAGTACATGTTAGAGAACGATGTACTGGACTGACCCACCATGAGAATTCTATGTGGAGCATTATGCAAAGTGTCATTGGAAATTCTCATAGTGACAATGATGTAATGGTCCTCTGACCTGAAATCACAATACTTCTACATGGGAATTTATGTACTTTGATATCATCAAATGTCACCTTTAATAGGGTGGACTATAAAGGTGATTATTGGTTACATCATGAATCGTGTGAGGAATATGAGTGATCTAGATGGAATTTAACCATCCTATATATTAGGGGTGATATCCATAGGCCTCTTGATTGAGTAGGACTATGAAATGCATGGTCATGATCAAATAGTGATTTGTTTCATATAGTCTACTCATTGATCAAGAAAACTCAGATTAAATTATGAAGAGTATGACACATTCCATGACTCGAGTTTAATCTAGGATATTAAGGTTAAAAGGATTAAACTACATTGAAACATTGGTCACGAAAAAGTTGCATCGAATCATCGATCTTATTATTACTTGGGTAGCAATGATGCATTACTAGATGCCGCTTACTGTTTATAATTTTATAATATGATTTTAAAATTATTGCCAACGTAATAATAACCTATAAGGTCACACACATAGAACGTAATTTAAAAGGAAATTAATTTAAATTTTAAGGATTTAAATATATTAATATGATTAATAGTATTTAAATCACGAATTTAAATTAAAAGGATAATTTGTATATATGTATATTAATTAAGTAAGACTTACTTAATATATATATATATATATATATATATATATATAAATTTGGATTTTATGAAATTAGGTTTTGATTTGATTAATCCCTTTTAGCTACTATATATATATGATATATAGCAGCTACTTAGGGTTATCATCATAATTGAAAAACCATAGCCACTCTTAGAGAGAGACTAGAGAGAAAACAGTTTTATAATCGTTCCTTTGGTGGCTAGTACCGCAAGTCCCTCTTATTGCAGAATCGTTCGACAATTCGTGCGGCGTTCGTGTGGATACCGTAGAGACGTGGTTCTAATTGGATTGCGTAAAGGATTCGAAGTTATTTCAGAACTTTTTCATAATCAGTATAATATCTAAACCACTGAATTAATTTCAGTTTCGCTTGGATCCTGTTTTGGGTTTCAGAATTATTTTGATTATTTTTAAATTTTCGCTGCGTTTTTCTGCCGAAAACCCCAACAATGGTATCAAAGCTACTTGTGAAACGATTAATTCAAATAATGTGTTTAATTGTTTTCGATATGTATGATATGTGATGATACAATTTTACCGGTCTAAAAATGATTATATTGTTTTCGATATATATGATATATGATGATACAATTTTATTGAACTGTTAATTAAGTATATGATATTTTGTAATCGACATATTCTGGTATTATAAATATCAGTAATAGATATGCATGTGACGCCCCCAAATCCGGGTCTCTTCCAACCCGACAAATGGTGCTACACGGTACTACCATTAATTCACACATTTCCTCAAATAGTCACAAGAGGACTAATATAACTCCATATATATATGAAAGTAATATTACATTACCCAGGTTCTTTGTAACCCTTTCATTTGTTCTTGTCATAATATCAATATATTACAGACATTCTTCCTATACTATTACATAAGTATGCTACGGGTTCGTCTTCGCCTTGCCTTTATCCTTGCCAGATCCTTCAGTCCGCTCGATCTTAGCTGTGTTCATATGGTTCAAGCAAGAGTGAGCATGGCTAGCTCAGCAAGTACTATAATTCTAATAAACAACATGCTTGAAACATAGAACTAATATATCTCCAGTAACCGAACAATAGTTACGAAGTACTATCGGTGATTCAAAATAGCACTTCATTTCCTTCAAAACGTTTTTCCATCATTATTCAGTAGAATAACAATTATGGCTCAAGATTATGAGCATACATAAGTTCTTTTGAAAAGGACATCCCGGCACTAAGTCCGTAAGTCCGGCATAGCTTACGAGCACTTCTGAGTGATCAGCTCATAGTACTCTATGTTGATCAACACTACATTCTTTAAACGTGTATACGTTTAATTGTGGCAACCTCACGTGCCTGTCGTTAAACGACAAAAACATTTGAACATGCGTGGTCTTCGATTGAAAACCATACCAATATAACTCGGTAATTTACAAATCATGCTTGACAGAATCATAATATAAGTCTAGCCGGAATAATTGGCTTAAGACTTCATCATTCTAGATTTCATGTGAAAGAGTACACGAATTACAAAGCTTGTCCAGACTGAACTGGAACAAGGGTTAGAATACTTGCCTTTGGCGTCTGCTTACTGGTTAATACTCGTACACTTTAAGTCTCTATGATTCTACAATTCATAATCATACAACGTACCATATTAGTTCATAATTAACCAGGTATGTTTTCTATTATACCTTACCCTTCAGCTCAATGTAATTCTAACTTAGTTTCGTTATTAAGGGTTTCGGCTTTCATTACGTCATTAATATCCCGCTCGTCTTTGATTGATTATAAACATGCATTAGTGTATTACAAGCACCTTACAATGTCTTAATTATGTTGTGATTACATCACAATTCATTACTATTAATCCCTCTTTCATTCTACACTTGGAACCCTTCTTCTCTATCTTCTTCCTTGTACTGGCGCCGCGGCGCCACTAATTGGTCTGTGACTCGCACTGTGGCACGAGTTAGCAGTGTGCCATCATCCGGCCTCGCGCTGCGGCACGGCCAAGAAGGCTTAGAGTCGCGCCGCGGTGCGGACTCTGGTCCTCAGAAAATTTTGCAGTTTTTGAAAATTTTGCTAACTTCCCGGACGCATAACTTCTTCGTTTTAACTCCAAATTGGTCCGTTCAAAAGCTTACGGTTCACAAATTTCATAATCTACGCGTTCATGCAAGAATTTTATCTATTTGACTTTGTTTGCTAAAATTTTACCTATTAGTCCATTTTAACAAAAACGATAAACGTTCGTGAACGTTCAACGCTCATTTCTTCGTTCTAAGTCGGAATCCTGTCATTTTCGAGTCCGCAACTCTATAATGACTACAATGACTTGTCTCCATTGAAAACCAACGTTTTTGACTTCCAACACAAAATATGACTTCTATTCCGAGACTTTCACGAATTCGACGTTAATCGTCTAATCGTGCGAAGTTCGTCAAATCAACCATACTAAGCGTTCTAAGTGGATTTTAACCAACATATCATCATTTCAAGTTATTTACTACACCAACTTATAATCAAAGTAGGTTTTGACCTATTTCCATAAGTCATTGACTTTCTCAACTTATGAATTAGAAATCTTCATACTCATGACTTACCGATAATTTAAGTCCTTCAATCAATGTTCTCATGTTATAAACAACATACTAACATCATATGACAAGTCCTTCATGATCCTAACAACTTATTAGGGTTCAAGTTGCTTATTCAACTTATTCGGCTTAAGTTCATTCCTTATAACTTATTACATGATATCCTCAAGCAATCCCCCTTCTCTATCAATCCTATCATAGAAAAGATATAGATAAAAGAAAATGAGTCTTACCCTTGAAGACTTCTATTTGCTTTGGAACTATCAAAGGTTGAAGTGGCTTATAAGTGCTTTAAGTAACTTATTCTCTCTACCAAATAAGTAGCTTATATGCTTGAGAGGAAAGTGTTGGATGATAACAAAACAACCAACAAAATGAAATGAACTTGGTATTTATAGGCCACCAAAGCTTGGGGCAAAATGGACAATAATCAATCCCACCTCCTCATTCCACCTCCTTACTATTCACAACTTAACCTTCAAGTCTTCTTGCTAGCCACTTCTTTTACTTGCTCACCACAACACTTGGTCATCACACTTAATCCTTGCCCATCAAGACTACTCACTTCCTCACTTGGTTTGACCCATGGGTCAATGCTTCACCTTGGGCTTGGTTAATTAATCCAACTACTTTCCTATTGGGCTTGAGTTACAATAGATTGGACTTGTGATAATCATACACTTGGGCTTCTATCAATAAACTAAAAATCCCACAAGTCCATTACCTTAAATTCAATAACTTAACATACATATCCTACGTATAATTCTCGTATGCTATCTCGTATATTAATTCAAAATATACGATATCTCGTTCTTCGTACATAATAATACAATACGTCGTATTATACCTCCATTCCTTACTCCATATAATGTTTACACATTATACGATCACTACTTCATTCTTTTAACGCTTAATAACATAACTATCTCAAATTAGGTACGCATGCGAAATATTTCATTTTTCATACTTAGATTATTATTGCATAATCGATATCATCTCGATATTATAACATTACGTATTTCTCAGAAGTTCAAAAATAATTCCCGAGCAGAAATTGATGAATAGTGTTTTTCAGAAAATTTCTCAGAAAACTTTTATTTTCATTTTAGAAATTCAAACACTTTAATTCTCCCACACAGTTAAAATACTACGACGTTACGACGCTTCTAGGTTATAGAACGACATCCATCTTTTCAACACGTAATAATAATAAATAATATTATTTTATTCATTATTAAAAGAAATTACAAAATGTTCAATTTTCTGGGGCGTTACACTCTCTCCCCCTTATAAGGATTCTGTCCCCAGAATCTCGCTATATAAAAAAAAATTACACAAATAAATTCGGGTAATTCTTTTTCATCATTTCTTCTAACTCCCACGTTGCTTCTTCTGCATCGTGGTTTTTCCATATCACCTTTACTGAAACTATACTTTTGTTCCGCAAAACTTGTTCTTTCCTATCGACAATTTGAATTGGCGTTTCCTCATATGTTAAGTCCTTCTCGACATGAATAGGCTCGTATTCTATCACGTGCTTATAATCAGGCTTATAAGGACGCAATACCGAAACATGAAATACATTATGTATTCGTTCTAGGTCTGGAGGTAACGCTACCATGTAAGCTACCTCACCTACCCATTTTAAAACCTCAAAAGGTCCTATAAATCTCAGACTTAACTTTCCTTTCTTCCCAAAATGTATCTTTCCTTTCCAGGGAGATACTTTTAGGAATACGTATGAACCCACTTCAAACTCTCGATTCTCTCTATGCGGATCTGTAAACTTCTTCTGTCTGTCTTGAGCTGCTAAGAGACGCATCTGAATCTTTTTAACAATATCCGCTGTCTGTTGCACCAATTCTGGTCCCAACATTCGGCGTTCTCCTACCTCATCCCAATACAGTGGCGTTCTGCATTTCCTACCATACAAAGATTCGTAAGGCGGCATACCTATGCTTGCATGATAACTATTGTTATACGCAAACTCCACTAATGGTAGATGATCATCCCAACTACCCTTGAAATCCATAACGCATGCTCTTAGCATATCTTCTAATGTCTGAATTGTCCTCTCGCTTTGTCTATCCGTTTGTGGACGATACGCCGTACTCAGCTTCAACTGCGTTCCCAACTGCTCTTGCAGACTTCTCCAAAAGTTTGACGTGAATCGTGGATCACGATCTGACACAATCGATACTGGCACTCCATGTCTAGAGATTATTTCCTTAATATAAAGTCTAGCTAACTGTTCTAAGTTATACTTAACCCTAATAGGCAAAAAGTGAGCTGATTTCGTCAATCGGTCCACTATTACCCAAATCGCATCATACCCCTTATGAGTATTCGGAAGTCCCACCACAAAATCCATTGTGATATTCTCCCATTTCCACTCCGGAATCTCTAATGACTGTAACAAGCCACTAGGTCGTTGATGTTCAGCCTTAACTCTCTGACAAGTTAAGCACTTACTAACGTACTCAGCAATCTCTCTCTTCATGTTCGGCCACCAGAAACTCTGTCGAAGGTCTTGATACATCTTAGTGCTACCAGGATGAATCAAAAACCTTGAACTATGAGCCTCTTGTAGAACCTGCTCCTTTAATTCCGTCTCATTCGGAACCCAAATTCTTCCGTCAAATCTCAATAATCCCTCGTTATCAAGACTATATTTAGTATCTTTTTCATTGGTCAGCCGTTCCTTCATCCGGTCACACTCATCAGTTTTGAGTTGCACCTCCTTAACTCTCTCTACGATGGTTGGTTGCATCTCCATTGCAAACAACATTGGTCCTTCTTCTTCACTGGGCAGCTTCACCTCTAACTCCATCCTAGCCATCTCTGTTATTAACTCAGTTTGAGCCGTTAACAAAGACAACTTTTCCCGACCCTTTCTACTTAAGGCATCGGCAACTACATTGGCTTTTCCAGGGTGATACAGGATTTCACAGTCGTAATCCTTTATCAACTCCAGCCATCTTCTCTGCCTCATATTCAACTCCTTCTGTGTGAAGATATATTTTAGACTCTTATGGTCCGTGTATATCTCACATTTTTCTCCATAAAGATAATGTCTCCATATCTTTAGAGCAAAAACTACTGCGGCTAGTTCTAGATCATGAGTAGGGTAAACTTTCTCATAATCCTTCAACTGCCTAGATGCATACGCAATGACCTTGCCATACTGCATGAGCACGCAACCAAGTCCTCTATGCGAAGTATCACTATAAACTACAAAATTTCCCGTGTCATCGGGTAATGACAACACAGGTGCCTCACTCAACCTCTTCTTTAGTTCTTGGAAACTGTTCTCACACTTGTCAGTCCAAGCGTATTTCATCGTCTTCCTCGTCAAATTAGTCAACGGAGTAGCTATCTTTGAAAAATCCTGGATAAATCTCCGATAGTAACCCGCTAACCCTAGGAAACTCCGCACCTCCGTCGGCGTTTTCGGTTGTTCCCAATTCATCACGGCTTCTACCTTCGCTGGATCCACTGAAATCCCCTCATGGTCAATGACATGACCTAAAAATTGCACCTTCTCTAACCAAAATTCACACTTTGTGAATTTCGCATACAACTTCTCCTTCCTTAATGTCTCCAACACTAATCTAAGGTGTTCAGCATGATCTTCTGGCGTCTTAGAATAGACTAGAATATCATCTATAAACACCACGACGAACTTGTCCAAATATTGTTTGAACACTCTGTTCATCATATCCATGAATGCAGCTGGTGCATTTGTCAACCCAAATGACATCACTAAAAACTCGTAATGACCATAACGAGTCCTGAATGCTGTCTTTGGCACGTCCTCCTTCCTAACCTTCAACTGATGATACCCCGTTCATAAATCTATTTTAGAAAAATAATTAGCCCCTTTCAGCTGATCAAAGAGATCATCGATCCTGGGCAATGGGTATTTATTCTTTATCGTTAACTTGTTCAACTCTCTGTAGTCGATACAAAGTCTTAATGATCCATCCTTCTTCTTGACAAACAGTACCGGTGCTCCCCACGGTGACACACTCGGCTGAATGTACTTCTTATCCAATAGTTCTTGTAACTGCACCATCAACTCCTTCATCTCTACTGGCGCCATATGGTACGTTTCCCTGGAAACTGGTGCCGCTCCTGGCACAATGTCTATCACAAATTCTATCTCCCTATCCGGTGGAAGACCAGGTAATTCACTCGGAAATACATCGGCGAATTCCCTCACTATAGGTATTTGTTCCATGGTTGCTACCACTCTTTCGGTATCAACAACATGGCACAGATATCCTACACATCCCATCCTCAGTAATTTTCTAGTTTGTGTCATGGTTAGACAACACGAACGTCCCGGCAATCTATTCCCATAAAATACTACCCGAGGTTGTTCTAACGTCTTAATGTTCACACACTTCTTTTGACAATCTATTATTGCCCCATGGTTTACTAACCAATCCATTCCAAGAATTACATCGAATTCTTCTAACTTTATTGGTAATAAATCTACCGATAATTTATAACCCCGTATATCTACATAACAACTCCTATGAACATCTTCAATAGGAATTATATCTTCGTTTGCTACCTTAATATTTACAGGTATAGGTAACTTTTCGGGAAGTAGTCCTAATCGTCTAGCAAAACCGCATGCTATAAATGAACAGGTAGCACCCGAATCAAACAGCACGTACGCATTGATATCGTTGATCGGGATAATACCTGCAACGACGTCCCCTGATGCAACCGCATCCTGGACTGTCATATTAAAGGTACGACCCATCGGCCTACCCTGCTGAGCTGGACCCCCAATAGCTAACTTACCGCTATTAGTGCCCCGATTCCCGTCCATCCCCTTCTTCGGGCAGTTCTTTGCCATGTGGTCGGTTGACCCACACACAAAGCATCCATGATTCTTTTTCGGACTCGGACAAATTGGTGCAATGTGCCCCTCCTGTCCGCAGTTGTAACAGACGGCCTTCCCCTTGAGACAGACTCCTAAATGAGTCTTTTCGCAGGTCTTGCAGGCCTCCATTCTTCTCTTTGGGTCTCCTTGCTTCACTCTGGTATTCCCAGAGTTAATTACCTTCCTCTTCTGACCCTCGCCACTCCCACAGGCTCCCTCAATCTTGACTCTCCCGTCAACCTTCCCCTTATTCCTCTTTTCCTTGTGGTATTGGCTCAACGCCTCACTACCACCTTCGGCGATTATCGCCTTCTCTAAAACGATCCCAAAAGAAGTACTTTGGAATACTGATATACGGTTATAGAGCCAGGGTTTCAAGCCCTGCTCGAACCGTCTCGCTTTCCTCACCTCGGTGTCCACTTGGTGTGGAGCGAACCTAGCCAGTTCATTGAACTTCGCAGCGTATTGGGGAACCGTCATTTCCCCTTGTTTCAATTCTAAAAACCGCATCTCCATCCTTCCCTGCATGCTCGTGGGAAAGTAGTTCTCGAAGAATATCTCCTTGAATCTATCCCACGTTAAAGTTGTTATCCCGACCCTAGCCTGATTGGCTTCCCACCAAAAATTGGCCTCCCCCTTCATCATATAGGTTGCAAAGGCAACCTTCTGGGCCTCATCAACATTTGCAATTACAAATGCCTTCTCTATCTCCTTAACCCACGTTTGGGCTTCGATTGGGTCCGTAGTTCCTTTGAACTCCGGCGGACCTACACTCTTAAAATCCTTAAAGGTAGTAGCTCGTGCTACTCCTGGATTTACGGGGAATATTAGCCCCTGTTCTATTAAAGGCGGCTGTTAATAAATTAACAAACTCCTGCATCGCGTTAACCGGACCTCCCTCCGGTTGATTTAAGTTCGCACCTTGATTACGTTGCACTCTTCTCGGCGGCATTTTGCCTGATACAATAAACACATTGCGTTATTATTTCTTTCTTTATTATCTATCATTAATATAAAATAATAACTCCAAACATTCATAACTCATTGCTTTCCATAAAACGATCTTTATATACATTCTTTGTAGTATAATACTACATCGGTTACATACTCAGCCTAAGCTGATTACATTACTTTCCCGCTATCATTTTCCAAAAATTGGGATTTACAAAAGACTACCCTTTACTATACAAAAAGGGTTTTACATCACTACTACTTACAAAATATCTACAAACTACTCTAACCACCACTAAACTACATCTGCCTCAAGGCATTATTGAAATCTGCCTTGGCCAGACCGGCAATGATATCACGGCTAATAGTATGCCGCGTTTGCCCCACCTCCACCGGATATCCAGCTACCTGCTGCTGAAAATTCGTGTGAGAACTCCTATAGATATAGGACATCCTCCCTATTTTCTGCACTTTTGTCTTGAGCTCCTCCTTAAGCTCCAAGACCTCGTGCTTTAAATCCTGGACTTTGTCCTTAGCCAAAATCCTCTCGTCATGCTCCTGCTCCCACATGGACTCGACATCAGTCTTGTCCTCTATAAGCATTTGAAGCTCTGCCTTCAGCTCCTTAACCTCCTAACAGTAATGGATATTTCTATCCAACACTGACATAAACAGAGACATCATCGACCCCCCAGGAGCTATCTCTCTGCTATAGCCACTGGGTTAAAGGAGACTGTCTCTACCTCCTCCTCTATCATCCCGTCAAATACTGACATGTAGTCAGCTTCTTCTGAGTCTTCAGACTCAATGATTACTACTTCTGGCTCTGCTGCTATAGGGTTCGGTACAACCTCTACTTGGTTCACCGACTCTTCACTTATGGTCTGTTCATAAACAAACATCCCGTTTACTCCTGACATCTACATAAAACAAATGAGTTGATTAGTACACGTCAGTAGAATAATAAACATACATATCATAATCATAATGCATTTTTATAAGGTTATTTTCTTCTTGTATTTCTTTGATTCTTCCTAAGGTTATGGCTTAAGGTTTTAATTCCCCCCTTAAGTTTTATAACCTCTTGCTTTGATACGAACCTGTGACGCCCCCAAATCCGGGTCTCTTCCAACCCGACAAATGGTGTTACACGGTACTACCATTAATTCACACATTTCCTCAAATAGTCACAAGAGGACTAATATAACTCCATATATATATCAAAGTAATATTACATTACCCAGGTTCTTTGTAACCCTTTCATTTGTTCTTGTCATAATATCAATATATTACAGACATTCTTCCTATACTATTACATAAGTATGCTACGGGTTCGTCTTCGCCTTGCCTTTATCCTTTCCAGATCCTTCAGTCCGCTCGATCTTAGCTGTGTTCATATGGTTCAAGCAAGAGTGAGCATGGCTAGCTCAGCAAGTACTATAATTCTAATAAACAACATGCTTAAAAAATAGAACTAATATATCTCCAGTAACCGAACAATAGTTACGAAGTACTATCGGTGATTCAAAATAGTACTTCATTTCCTTCAAAACGTTTTTCCATCAATATTCAGTAGAATAACAATTATGGCTCAAGATTATGAGCATACATAAGTTCTTTTGAAAAGGACATCCCGGCACAAAGTCCGTAAGTCCGGAATAGCTTACGAGCACTTCTGAGTGATCAACTCATAGTACTCTATGTTGATCAACACTACATTCTTTAAACGTGTATACGTTTAATTGTGGCAACCTCACGTGCCTGTCGTTAAACGACAAAAACATTTGAACATGCGTGGTCTTCGATTGAAAACCATACCAATATAACTCGGTAATTTACAAATCATGCTTGACAGAATCATAATATAAGTCTAGCCGGAAGAATTGGCTTAAGACTTCATCATTCTAGATTTCATGTGAAAGAGTACACGAATTACAAAGCTTGTCCAGACTGAACTGGAACAAGGGTTAGAATACTTGCCTTTGGCATCTGCTTACTGGTTAATACTTGTACACTTTAAGTCTCTATGATTCTACAATTCATAATCATACAACGTACCATATTAGTTCATAATTAACCAGGTATGTTTTCTATTATACCTTACCCTTCAGCTAAATGTAATTCTAACTTTGTTTCGTTATTAAGGGTTTCGGCTTTCATTACGTCATTCATATCCCGCTCGTCTTTGATTGATTATAAACATGCATTAGTGTATTACAAGCACCTTACAATGTCTTAATTATGTTGTGATTACATCACAATTCATTACTATTAATCCCTCTTTCATTCTACACTTGGAACCCTTCTTCTCTATCTTCTTCCTTGTACTGGCGCCGCGGCGCCACTAATTGGTCTGTGACTCGCGCTGTGGCGCGAGTTAGCAGTGTGCCATCATCCGGCCTCGTGCTGCGGCGCGGCCAAGAAGGCTTAGAGTCGCGCTGCGGCGCGGACTCTGGTCCTCAGAAAATTTTGCAGTTTTTGAAAATTTTGCTAACTTCCCGGACGCATAACTTCTTCGTTTTAACTCCGAATTGGTCCGTTCAAAAGCCTACGGTTCACAAATTTCATAATCTACGCGTTCATGCAAGAATTTTATCTATTTGACTTTGTTTGCTAAAATTTGACCTATTAGTCCATTTTAACAAAAACGATAAACGTTCGTGAACGTTCAACGCTCATTTCTTCGTTCTAAGTCAGAATCCGGTCATTTTTGAGTCCGCAACTCTATAATGACTACAATGACTTGTCTCCATTGAAAACCAACGTTTTCGACTTCCAACACAAAATATGACTTCTATTCCGAGACTTTCACGAATTTGACGTTAATCAACTAATCGTGCGAAGTTCGTCAAATCAACCATACTAAGCGTTCTAAGTGGATTTTAACCAACATATCATCATTTCAAGTTATTTACTACACCAACTTATAATCAAAGTAGGTTTTGACCTATTTCCATAAGTCATTGACTTTCTCAACTTATGAATTAGAAATCTTCATACTCATGACTTACCGATAATTTAAGTCCTTCAATCAATGTTCTCATGTTATAAACAACATACTAACATCATATGACAAGTCCTTCATGATCCTAACAACTTATTATGGTTCAAGTTGCTTATTCAACTTATTCAGCTTAAGTTCATTCCTTATAACTTATAACATGATATCCTCAAGCAATCACCCTTCTCTATCAATCCTATCATAGAAAAGATATAGATAAAAGAAAATGAGTCTTACCCTTGAAGACTTCTATTTGCTTTGGAACTATCAAAGGTTGAAGTGGCTTATAAGTGCTTTAAGTAACTTATTCTCTCTACCAAATAAGTAGCTTATATGCTTGAGAGGAAAGTGTTGGATGATAACAAAACAACCAACAAAATGAAATGAACTTGGTATTTATAGGCCACCAAAGCTAGGGGCAAAATGGACAATAATCAATCCCACCTCCTTATTCCACCTCCTTACTATTCACAACTTAACCTTCAAGTCTTCTTGCTAGCCACTTATTTTACTTGCTCACCACAACACTTGGTCATCACACTTAATCCTTTCCCATCAAGACTACCCACTTCCTCACTTGGTTTGACCCATGGGTCAAGGCTTCACCTTGGGCTTGGTTAATTAATCCAACTACTTTCCTATTGGGCTTGAGTTACAATAGATTGGACTTGTGATAATCATACACTTGGGCTTCTATCAATAAACTAGAAATCCCACAAGTCCATTACCTTAAATTCAATAACTTAACATACATATCCTACGTATAATTCTCGTATGCTATCTCGTATATTAATTCAAAATATACGATATCTCGTTCTTCGTACATAATAATACAATACGTCGTATTATACCTCCATTCCTTACTCCATATAATGTTTACACATTATACGAGCACTACTTCATTCTTTTAACGCTTAATAACCTAACTATCTCAAATTATGTACGCATGCGAAATATTTCATTTTCCATACTTAGATTATTATTGCATAATCGATATCATCTCGATATTATAACATTAAGTATTTCTCAGAAGTTCAAAAATAATTCCCGAGCAGAAATTAATGAATAGTGTTTTTCGGAAATTTTTTCAGAAAACTTTTATTTTCGTTTTAAAAATTCACACACTTTAATTCTCCCACACAGTTAAAATACTACGACGTTACGACGTTTCTACGTTATAGAACGACATCCATCTTCTCAACACGTAATAATAATAAATAATATTATTTTATTCATTATTAAAAGAAATTACAAAATGTTCAATTTTCTGGGGCGTTACAATGCATGTATATGATGTTCTGTTAATTGTATCTTATATGGCGTAATAACAGTATACAACTTATGTTCTAATTGGATTAGAAGTATACAGATTCAGTTTAATATGATTAATTGAAACTGGACATATATGATATGTACCGGGTGTATTGTTATTATGACTATTTTGGTGGATTAAATATATAATTTTAAAACTGTTTTAGAGATTCGTATGGAAAAATTCTGCAATACAGATTGTAGCTCGAAAATTTTTTCTAGGGGCGCTACCCTCGACCCCGCTTTCTTACCAGTCAGCGAGACCACCCGCCGGCTGATCGATCAGCCGGACCACCGCCATGGTGGGAGACAACCCCTTGGACCCCCCCCCCCGTCGTTGCGCACGATGGTCGTGACCCCAATTTGTTATATATTTTTCTTTAATTTTATATAAACGGTTATATGCTTACTGTGATATGCATGGTGCACAGTCCCATAGGTTAGTGGTTTTTGGTTTTGAAATACGGTTTGCATGTCGTGTCTTCTTATAAATTCTAATGTTATATTCTCTTATCTAAATCCCCTCGAATGTAACTTGAGGTTTCTTTATGTCATGCAATAATCTGTAATCGATGAAGATGACGAGATGGAGAACACGATGAAAAGATGATGATGGAGAGGAGGCACATGCATGAGGAAGATCCAAGGGATCTACTATTTTGAAGATCTTTTACCACCTTAGATTGACCTTCAATCTTTCATTAGCTTGAAAAAATTGACAGTGGATTGGGCCATAACTGTGACATATTTAATTTTGCACTTTATTTATGCTTGTATGTGATATGATATGATAAATAATGTGCATGCTTAATAAGATTAAAATTGGTGATAAATAAATTAATTAATAAAATCCCTCATTAAATTATCAAGTCTAAATCAGATGCCTTCCAATGAATAACACTCATCAAGACCTTGATCAATAGATGTAGGTTTGCCAAAGCAAAGTACCCTATTTATCTAGGTAAGATACGATAGGATAATTGTGATATCCAAACTGTTAAAATCATTGGATCCGACTTAACTAAATTATCTCAATAGGATTGTGGACTTTAGAGGCATAGAATTTGGTAGGTACCATTAGATGGACTAGAAACAATTGTTGTTTACCAAACTATCCAGGAGTTATATATGATATAATTGACAAAGGGTTGTCTACCTAAATAATTATGTTTTAAGAGATTAGCCAAAGCTAACTTAAAGCATAATGAAATATGGATCTTGGCTCATTAGAAAGATTTAATAGAAAATGCTTTCCGAATTAATGGTGAGGGCTATTAACTTGAATAAAATAGTGGGAGGTATATTTTGAATGTACTATTATCAATTACGTAATATCAACTCTGTAATTTGACTTATTATTTTTTCACTTATAAATTATAGATATCAATGGCAAACAACAACAACACAAATAGTCTTTCATTACGATCAGTTCTTAAAAAGGACAAGCTGAGTGTAATTAATTTCCTTGATTGGTATAGGAACTTGAGGATAGTCCTCAAATAAGAGCGCAAGCTTTATGTCCTTGATGGGCCCATTCCTGCAGCACCAGCTAGCACTGCACCACGTGCAGAGCATAATTCTTACAAGAAGCATCAAGATGATGCTCTGGACGATAGTTGTGTCATGCTAGCAACCATGAACGCTGAGCTTCAGAAGCAACTTGAGTTGATGGATGCTTATGAGATGATCGAGCATCCCAAGAAATTGTTTGAAGGGCATGCTCGACAGGAGAGGTATGATATAAGCAAGGCGTTGCATCACTAAAAAATGGGTGAACGTGATCCAGTTGGTCCACATGTGCTGAAAATGATTGGGTATATTGAGTACCTTGATAGGTTGGGTTTTCCAATCACTCCGAAAGCCCAAACTGATCTTGTTTTGCAATCTTTGAACAACAGTTACTCTCAATTTGTTATGAACTATCTTATAAATGAAATTGAGAAACCGCTTATTGAGTTATTGAGCATGCTAAGAACTACCAAGAATAACATGAAAAAGGCAGGACCCGCTCCCATAATGATGGTGCAAAAGGGGAATGCTAAGGGAAATTGGAAAGGCAAGAAGAAGATAGGATCTAAATCTTTTGTCAAACCCAATTCCAAAACTAAACAGGCTTTAAAACCTAAAGGTGGGGTGGCTAAAGAAGGTGAATGTCACTTTTGTGGAAAACTTGGACACTGGAAAAGGAACTGTCATGCTTATTTGGAAGAAGTGAAGAAAAGGAAAGGAAGTACGACTTCTGATTCAGGTATATATGTTATAGAAATCAACTTGTCTACTTCTACATCATGGGTATTGGATACTATATGTGGTTCTCACATTTGTGTTAATGTGCAGGGAATCCGAAGGAGTAATACTTTGGCAAAAGGAGAGGTTGACCTACGAGTTGGGAATAGAGCAAAAGTTGTTGCATTGGCCGTAGGAACTTATCATTTATCTTTGCCCACTGGGCTAGTTTTAGAATCAGAAGATTGTTATTTTGTGCCTGCTATAAGCAAAAACATTATTTCTGTTTCTTGTTTGGACAAGAAAGGTTTTTCATTTATAATAAAGAACAATCGTTGTTTGTTTTACTTAAATGATATTTGTTATGGTGTTGCACAATTGTTTAACGGTCTCTATATTCTTGATTTGGAAATGCCTATCTATATCATAAATACAAAATGATTTAAATCAAATGATTCAAATCCGACATATCTCTGGCACTGTCGTTTAGGCCATATAAATGAGAAACGCATATCCAAACTCCATAAAGATGGGTTCTTGGATTCATTTGATTTTGAATCATATGAGAAATACGAGTCTTGTTTATTAGGCAAGATGACTAAAGCCCCTTTCACTAGATACAGTGAATGGGCTAGCAATGTATTGGGACTTATACATAGTGATGTATGTGGACCCATGAGTTCGTTAGCAAGAGGTAGGTTTTATTACTTCATTACATTTATTGACGACTTTAGTAGATATGGATATGTGTATCTTATGAGACACAAATCCGAATCCTTTGAAAAGTTCAAGGAATTCAAAAATGAAGTTCAAAACCAATTTGGCAAAAGCATAAAAGCCCTTCGATCCGATTGAGGAGGTGAATACTTAAGCCAAGACTTTGATGACCTTCTAAAGGAGTGTGGTATTATATCACAGCTCACTCCACCTAAAACACCACAATGGAATGGTGTATCTGAGAGGAGGAATCGAACCTTGTTGGACATGGTACGATCAATGATGAGTCATGCAGATCTTCCAATAAGCTTTTGGGGTCATGCCCTAGAGACAGCTGCATTCACACTTAACCGTGTTCCTATAAAGACGGTTCAGAATAGACAATATGAGATGTGGACTGGGAAACGTCTTTGTATGTCGTTCATGAAGATTTGGGGTTGCGAGGCGTTCGTAAAACCTCTGGATTCTGACAAGCTTGGACCCAAATCTGACAAATGTAATTTTGTGGGATACCCAAAGGAAACAAAAGGGTATTATTTCTACAAACCTTCTGAGAACAAACTAGTTGTTTCTCGAACTGGTATTTTTCTAGAAAGAGAATTTGTCTCTAAAGGAAACAATGGGAGGAAAAATAGAACCGAAGAAA